>CM058233.1:23229114-23236614 GCA_030180135.1 Orychophragmus violaceus | reverse complement strand
CACATACATACCAATGAAGGGTTTAGAGTGTCATTGGTGAATCAAATGAAGGTTTGGTGCCTCAAAAAGCCACGAAAACCCGATAACTTGTATGCCACAAAAGTCATAGCTAGAGGCATGGAAAAGCTATGAATTTTTTTTGGAAAATCAGTCTAATAGTCCTTATGAAGCCTGCAAAAAATCAGATCAAAATTCCAAGTATTTTTTTTTCACATTAAAAATACTCCAGGAACACAATCAATGTCTACTGGTGCCAGACTGAAAAAATGCATAAGGACTATATAAGGGGTAGGCATACTCCTCAGGGGCGTGGGCAGTGGGCGTGGGATGTGGGCGTGGGCTGGTTGCGATTTCTTATGCACAGGGATGGATGTTGGCTGATCGATTGTGGGATGTGTAACATCCCCGAACCGGCCTAAGGGCCATTCGGGCTGTTCATGGAACCAGAAGTCAGAACTCACGACCTAAATGGTCTATAAGAGTGTTCCATGGGCAGAGAAGGGTTAAGTTCGACAAAACGTGAGCTTAACCTAAGGAAAACCAGCTGGACGGCCAAGCTAAGCAGCTGGAGGACTGAAGGTTCAGCTCAGCTCAGCTGAGCTAGAGTGTAGGAGTGTGCATCAGCTGATCAGCTAGTGTCACTAGCTGATCAAGGCCCTCATCAGCGAATGGCCACCAATGGCCAAGGTGCCCATTCGCAAGCCAAATGGCCACCATTCACTTGGGCGGTTTCTTAGCGATTTGTGGCCTATAAATAAGAGGCTTGGGGTCATTTTTCGGACACTACACACACAAGGGAAGAATCCCAAATAATTCTCTAAGGCATTGGCCATCTAAAACCGAGAGAAAAGAGAGAAAGAAGGAGAGAAAGGAGCGGCGGTTCAGAAGGAAAGACCGAGCGCTTAAGGAAAGGAAGTTGGTGGTTGAGCAAGCGGTTGGGAAGCAAAACCATGGCCGGTGAAGCGGCTAAGGACCCTGGCAAGTCAACCACGACATCTAAGGTAACATCCGAGACAACTCTAACCACGGCCGTGGCCAAACCGCTAGGCCAAAGGCCGCCAATAGATGTTGGCCGGATTGTTCTTCCCTCTTTAAGATAAAACCGGTATGGGAAAAACCCATGCTTGGCCTAGGCGATTCATGCTCTATACACGACCGGCCAACGGCCTTGGTCGTGACTTATGGTCATAATCGGTTGGTGCGGTTCAATTCATGCAACCGCAAGGGGACTTATGGTTCAGGCGGTGTAACGGGCCGTCTAGGGGGATGGTTAAACCGAAACCGTGGAAAACCAAAGTTCAGTCGGATAAGTATGAACCGATCGAGAGGATCGGTGTGAACCGTGACCGGACCGTGAAACATGGCTAGGATGATCGGAACGTATACCGCGATCGTCTAAGGACGACGCGAGATGCGGAGCGCGGTCATGGTCGGGCGCGCGAACACTAAGGATCGATCGTAACCGTCCGCGGAACGATCGCATCCGTTCGTGCGAGAAGTCGCATCCGTTCGCGGACGGTCGGCAATCGCGACCATGGACGAGTCATGGGCGGACTATGGACTATCGCGACATCTATCGGATGATCGTGTGCCATCCGGAACCGTCCATACCGCTACGCTACGCGATCGCGACAACACTACGGTAGTCGCGGTATAACGTTGCGCGAACATGACACTGACGCGGTACGTTGACACGCGATCACGGGTTATCGCGGTGCATGCGCCTCGCGGTCACGATGCGCCAGCGGGACGATCGCATGATCCTTCGGGACAGTACGCGGTACGTTCTAAGCGCGGGTTGACGCGCGGTAAAATGACCCGTCAGTACATGCGCGTATGCGCCGAGAGTTTATGTCGACGACATACCATCCGACACGATCATATGCGGACGGACGTACGGATCAACGCGTACGGCCCAGTCCGATAGGCGTCCGGTTGGTATGGTCTGCCGAAAGCATGAAAACGTTGGGCTTAAGATACTTAGATTAAATTGCGGATTGAATGGGAATTATAAAGGGATCATATAGCATAATTGTTAGGTTATAAAACCTTAACTTAAAGAAATGTGTTTATGAATTGTTTTGGCCTTTCAGGAAACAAGGATGATCATAGGGATGATTCATCCTAGGCGCGGACAAGACCGAGACGAGTGGTGTGTTTGAATAGACATTGTATTAGGACCGAATACTTATAGCATAATGCACTTGACTACATTGTATTGGTACCTTTACTTATATTAATAAAATGTCTATTTGCCTTTGATCTTGCTTAGAAATGTTAAGATGGAATGAATGGAATGAATGAATGAAATCGAATGTTCTTAAGGATTTGGCTAAGTATAAAACGTTTAGGGTTGAGGTTTCCCAAAAGAACCTCAACTTAGAATGGATTGTTTGATGGGGCATCCGTCTAGGCCTATGGCCGGGATGGGGTGTTTCAAGTTGGTATCAGAGCGGAGTTATTTCCTAGGCTATGGGTTATGGGGCTACACCACTCGTCCGGGTTAGATTGTCCGTGTAGGAATTGTTAGACTTGTTTAGGACTTGAAGGTTGCTTGTGTTGAATGTCTTAACTTGTTGATCTTCAGGTTGGAAAAAGCAAGTCAAAGCGTACTAAGGACAAGAGTGTGGCTGGGAACGGACAAGGATCCAAGGACCAGACCACGCCCGTCCAGCCTGGGATGACCGGTCCTGAGGTCACCCAGAAGAGCACGAGTCCCACCGATCCTAACATTCTCAACTCGACTAGGGTTAATGAACCAGACGTCGAGGCTGAGGGTAGACAGGACGAGATGGGCGAGTCCTCGTCTCACGCGGCTCGAGATGAGACCGGCCGTGAGGAGGATGAGGCTATGGGCGGCGATGGTGAGCCATTGACCGCGGTCCCGAACATCGGTCAGATGTGGACCATGCTGAAGGAGGTCATGGACCAGTTAACGACACTGAACCAGAACATCTCTTCTGGTCAGAAATCGTTTTCTGAAGGGCTTAAGGCCAAGGTCGTGGAGACCAAGGACCTTAGTGATGATGAGCCGGACGTAGTAGTGGTAGAGTCACCGGTTCCCAGAAAGAACCGTAAGGTGGACTACCTCAACGTTCTTGGCCACATCACCAAGTTGGGCACCAAACACTTCAAGGGAAGTGCAGACCCACTTGAGGCCGATGAGTGGAAGTCACGGCTTGTCCGGAACTTCCGATCTACCCGGTGTCCCGAGGACTACCGGAAGGACATTGCGGTTCACTTCCTGGAAGGGGACGCGCATAACTGGTGGCTGTCAGTGGACAGACGCACCAAGGGTCTCATTGACTCGTTTGCTGACTTTGAGGTTGAGTTCAACCGGAAGTACTTCCCAGCTGAGGCTTGGGATCGTATGGAGGGTAAGTACCTGAGCTTGACCCAAGGCCGCAAGACGGTCCGTGAGTACGAGGCAGAGTTTGATCGTCTCAGACAGTACGTGGGACGTGATGTTGAGGATGAACCGGCTCAAGTGCGCCGTTTCCTGCGCGGCCTGCGTGTGGAACTGCGGACTCATTGCTCGGTTTGCTCCTATGACTCAGTCTCTGAGCTGGTTGAACGAGCTGCTACTGTGGAGGCCAACATGGCCGAGGAGAACCGCGTCGGTACTAAGGCACAGGACAAAGAGGCCAACCGATCCGGGAAGAACCTAAAGAGGAAATGGGATCAAGTGGGGGCTGATCGCCAATCCTCTGACCGCACGAAGTGTACCACCTGTGGCAAATATCACTTGGGGGAGTGTTGGAAAGCCGGGAAGGTATGTGCGAAGTGTGGCAGCAAAGACCACGAAGGCGCAAGCTGTCCACAGAAGGGGCAAGAAAGGGTGACAGAAAGACCATTGACATGTTTCCAATGTGGAAAGACCGGGCATTACATGGGTGATTGCCCGAAGCTGCAAGGTGATAAGCAGAAAGCGCCAGAAGGAAACCGGGGACAAGAAGGTCGCGCGGTTAAGGCCAAGGGCCAAGCCGGGACACCCCGAGTCTACAATCTGGTGAAGGACTCGGCCGAAGCCGGCTCCTACGACTCGATCACTGGTACGTCACTAAGACCTCTACTTCTTCAATTTTAAATGCATTGCATACATTGGGGAAAAGGGCGGGACACTTAGACATTTGGGGGAATGTGTAGGGACCGTTACAATAGGTGGTGTAGAGGCACTCACTCTATTTGACTCTGGGGCCACACATAGTTTTGTGAGTCCCGGAATGATTGGGAAAGGCTTGTTCCAAAAGGAACAAATGGCCGGCCAAGGCATTGTAAATGCGGCCGGTGGGCAAGTGATGCCTATGCTAGGGTTAGTAAAGGCGGTTCCCGTCTCCATTGGGGGCGTGGACATGCCAGCTGATCTAGTAGTAGTCCAACTTAAGAATCATGAAGTGATCTTAGGTATGGATTGGCTGGGACAAAACCAAGCCACCATTGAATGCCACCGAGGAAGGGTGAAGTTGGAACGGCCAGAGGGAAGGGTCGTGTTCCAAGGGGTAAGACCAACTTCGGGGAGTTTGGTCGTCTCTGCTATCCAAGCAGAACGGATGCTGGAAAGGGGATGCGAAGCATACCTAGCCACCATCACTACTAAGGAAGTTGGGCCGGAGACAAAGGTCGAAGAGATCCCAGTGGTCAACGACTTTGAGGACGTGTTCAAGGCCCTAGAAGGCTTACCGCCTGACCGGTCTGATCCGTTCGTCATTGAGTTAGAACCAGGGACCAAGCCTCTCTCCAAAGCGCCATATAGAATGGCTCCAGCCGAGATGGCTGAGCTGAAGAAGCAGCTGGAGGAACTACTAGACAAAGGCTTTATTAGGCCAAGTAGTTCTCCATGGGGGGGCGCCCGTTCTATTCGTAAAGAAGAAGGACGGAAGCCTTCGATTGTGCATTGATTACCGAGGCATAAACCGGGTTACTGTGAAGAACAAGTACCCATTGCCTCGGATAGATGAATTGTTGGATCAATTGAAGGGTTCAACGGTGTTTTCCAAGATCGATCTGGCTTCGGGATACCATCAAATCCCGATAGCACCTGAGGACGTGAGGAAAACAGCCTTTAGAACTCGGTATGGTCACTATGAGTTTGTGGTCATGCCATTTGGTCTAACAAATGCACCAGCTGCGTTCATGAAGATGATGAACGGTGTCTTTCGGGAATGGTTGGATAAGTTCGTTATCATATTCATTGATGACATCCTTGTCTACTCCAAGAACCGAAGAGAACACGGTAAACATCTAAGGATCGTGATGGAAACCCTAAGGGCGCAGAAGCTCTATGCCAAGCTCAGCAAGTGTAGCTTCTGGCAAACGAGAATAGGGTTCCTAGGACACATAGTGTCTGATGAAGGTGTCTCAGTTGATCCGGACAAGATCCGATCAATTGAAGAGTGGCCGCGGCCGAGGAACGCAACTGAGGTTAGAAGTTTCCTCGGGCTGGCCGGTTACTATAGGCGGTTTGTCCAAGGTTTTGCAAGCATGGCTAAGGCTATGACCAAGCTGACCGGAAAGAACGTGAAGTTCGAATGGACTGAAGCCGCGGAGAAGAGCTTCAATGACTTGAAGGATATGTTAACCAAGGCACCTGTCCTAACACTGCCAGTAGACAATGTACCATACGTGGTCTACACAGATGCATCCCGGAACGGGTTAGGATGCGTTCTGATGCAGGACGGGAAGGTGATAGCCTATGCCTCAAGGCAGTTGAGGAAGCACGAGGGTAACTACCCCACTCACGATCTCGAGATGGCTGCTGTGGTATTTGCACTTAAGATCTGGCGATCTTATCTCTACGGAGCCAAAGTGCAACTATTCACAGACCATAAGAGTCTGAAGTATGTGTTCACTCAACCTGACCTTAACCTAAGGCAGAGAAGGTGGATGGAACTGGTGGCGGATTACGATCTAGACATCACTTACCATCCAGGAAAGGCTAATTTGGTGGCAGATGCCTTGAGTCGGAAAAGAACTGAAGTGGCCGCAGAAAAGGATGCAGAGACCTTGATCGGATTGGTCCGGTCCTTGCACCTTAATGGCCTGACCGTGGACAATGAGCCACTAGGACTTGGAGCAGCAGATCAGGCGGATCTACTGACCAGGGTCAGGTTGGCCCAAGAGCATGATGAAGAGTTAATGAAATCGGTTAATAACAACAACACTGAGTATCAGTTCACTAACAACGGGACGGTTGTGGTGAATGGTCGAGTGTGTGTTCCCGATGTGAAAGACCTTAAGGAAGAAATCCTAAGGATGGCTCATCAGTCTAAGTTCTCTATACATCCCGGACAGACCAAGATGTACCAAGACCTCAAACGGTACTATCACTGGGTCGGGATGAAGAAGGACATTGCAGAATGGGTGTCTAAGTGCCAAACGTGTCAATTGGTCAAGATTGAACACCAAGTCCCGAGCGGCCTGATGCAAAGTCTACCCATTCCGGAATGGAAGTGGGATAACATTACAATGGACTTTGTATCTGGACTGCCGGTGACCCGGTCAAGAAGGGACACGATTTGGGTAGTGGTGGACAGACTGACCAAGTCCGCACACTTCTTAGCCATCAAGAAGACTGATGGAGTTGGTAAACTTGCTGAAAAGTACATTGATGAGATCGTAAGACTTCATGGTGTACCAGCAAGCATAGTCTCAGACCGAGATGGTCGGTTCACTTCTTATTTCTGGCAAGCTTTCCAAAAAGCCCTAGGAACGAGAGTGAACATGAGTACGGCTTATCATCCACAAACGGATGGTCAGTCTGAAAGGACCATACAAACGTTAGAAGACATGTTGAGATCGTGTGTTCTAGACTGGGGAGACTCTTGGGAAAAGTATTTGCCCTTGACCGAGTTTGCTTACAACAACAGTTACCAAGCAAGCATCGGAATGTCACCCTACGAAGCATTGTATGGGCGGCCCTGCAGGACTCCACTATGCTGGACGCAAGTGGGTGAATCTCGAGTCTTTGGGCCAGAGATAATTGAGGAAACAACGGAGCAAATCCGTTTCCTAAGAGCCAAGATGCAAGAGGCGCAAGACCGCCAAAAGAGTTACGCAGATAAAAGAAGGAAAGACATCGAATTCCAAGTTGGGGATCGAGTCTACCTTAAGATGATCACCTTCAAAGGAAGGGCAAGGGTTTCCAAACGTGGAAAACTTGATCCAAGATACTTAGGACCGTTCACGATCCTAGAACGGGTCGGGACAGTTGCTTATAAGCTAGACTTGCCCAATGAGATGGAAGCGTTCCACAACGTATTCCATGTCTCACAATTGCGCAAGTGCTTAACGGATCAGGATAAGATTATGCCCGAGATTCCCGAGGATCTAAAGGCAAATCTCACCTTGGAAACAAGGCCCTTGAGGATTCTGGATAGGTTGGAAAAAGCAACCAGAAAGAAAGTCATCCAGATGGTGAAGGTGGAATGGATCTGCAATGGGGTTAAGGAGATAACTTGGGAAACCGAGAACAGAATGAAGGCTGACTATCCAGAATGGTTT
>CM058233.1:23199114-23201614 GCA_030180135.1 Orychophragmus violaceus | reverse complement strand
CGTATGGGACGGTTTATTGGTGGAAGATTCTGAAACTGATCCGGGTTGGGACGAACAAGGAAACCCAATATTGTGGGACTATCCTCTACCACAACAAGAGCCATCACCTTTCTCTGTGGCCTCCAGTTTTCTGAATGAAGTACCACACGGTATGCCAATGGGTCGAGCTGGACTCGGTGACAGAGGAACGGCCGCACAACCTAACAATCGCCATGCGGGACCGGCCCATCCACCAAACTACGGAAATGGAGCAGCACCAGAACAACAAGAGCGGCAAAGGGCTGATCCGACTCTATCAATGGTGCATGACCTACTATCCCAAGTGATAGAAAAAGGATCTAACGGAGGAACTCATGCAGCAGAAAATGCACCACCTGATTTCCTTAAAGTCATAACTACCATGAAGAAATTGGGCACCAAACAATATGGAGGAAGTGCCGATCCATATGAAGCTGACGCATGGTTACAATCAATGGAACGAAACTTCGTGGCTGTGGGATGTCCGGAGCACCTGAAGCGGGACATCGCAGTGTATTTTCTGGAGCGAGAAGCTCTCAGTTGGTGGATGAGCGTGGAGAAAAATAGCCGCTACCCAGTGCACTCGTGGGGAGCCTTTCGACGGGAATTCCTACAAAAGTACTTACCACCAGAAGCTCGGGAACGATTGGAAAACGAGTTCCTTCAGTTAAAGCAAGGGGAACGGACAGTGAGAGAGTACGAGGCGGAGTTCACAAGACTTCAACGGTACATTTATTTCAGTCGGGGAGACGAAAGGGCGTTAATGCGAAGGTTCTTAGGAGGATTAAACCCAGAAGTGGCTAGCAGAATGGTCGCGGGAACCTACACGGGTTTACACCATATGATTGAAAAAGCAGTTAACACGGAGCAATGCTGGCTGCAAGAGAAGGCGGCCATACATAAGAAAGAAGGAGGCTACAATGCGGGACAAGAAGAGAGGAAACATGGGAGGAGCAATGGTGGTTGTCAAGAGAGGAAAAACTTTAGAAAGAATCTCAAAACTCAAGCGGGCCAGTCAGAAGGATCGACGGCCTGCTATGCGTGTGGTGAGGAAGGACACTTTGCCAGAAACTGTCCTACTGAGGGTGGAAAAATAGAAGTTCCCAAGCGCCTCCGATGTTTTACATGTGGGGAACCAGGACATTATCCAACGTCATGCCCGACCAAAGGAGCAGGAGCGTCTATGGCTTTCGGAAAACAGCCTGCTTGGCAAGCAAAAGGACCCCCGGCCAAGAAGCAAGCAACTACGGAAAGAGTTTATGCTTTTGAGGTAGATAGTTCGAAACCTTCAGGCTCGGGAAAGAGCCCCATCACAGGTATGCTTGGGGTGCTAAACTCCCTCTATGTTTTGCTTGCTTGGGTGTTTATATGCGTGATGAAATTATGTTTGTTCGTAAGTGGTTGTGGGGTAAGGATTTTGGTATTAACACAAGAATCAAACCTTAGCAGCCTTATTAAGTTGATAAGTATACCCCTTGAGTTCCATAAAAGAGTCTCCCTAGTGAGTCTCCCTTTAGAGTTCTTTTAGACTGTGGTCCCGTTAGGATCATCTTTGAAGAAGAGCAACCATCAGCGGATGCGTCCAATAGAAGCAAACCAGAAGAAACAATCTTGGAGTAAGGAGAGACGCCATGACCGCATTAGAATTCGGGACGAATTCTAAATAAGGGGGGAAGAATGTAATGACCCTCCCAAGGGAGTAAAACGTCCGCACGTGGAATACGACTGATCGGGATGGATCAGACGAAAACTGGCCAAAATGAAAAGTTGTGCGATCGATGTCAAATTGACGTCGTTAGCTAAAGACAACATTCTAAGACTTTGGGTCGAGTCATAATGCAAATGGGACGAGCGGATTATGCGGCAGTCGAAGGATATGAAGGACGGACGAGGAACAGCCGAAAATCCGAAAGTTCCAAAATGCTGGGTCGTTAGTATGGGAAGATAGAGGAGCTCAAAATAAGAATTTGGGTCGAAGCGGAATTCAAAAAGAGCGAGCGGTTGAAGAGATATCGCATTTACGATAAAAGCGGGTACGTCGGGTTAGAAGCACGACGGGACGGAAGAACGACGGACGGAAGCACGACGTGGCACGGATCAGTGTTTACTTCCGGAAGCACGAGCTGTCCCTAAGCACGAGGTGTAACCAGGTATGACAAGGCGCCCGTGTGTCGCGATCAGAAGCTTCCATGAATCTCCTTGCATGTTGGCCGCTGTGTGTCGTCGCCGGAGGCCGCCATGGGTAAGCACGCATGAAGAAGGGCTGGTGTCACGTCCAGGGGGAGCCTTGTGCCTCCATGCATGGACCAGCTTAGTGTCACAAAAAGGAAGCTGCTTGGTGTCGCCACCAAGCGCTTGGGTGTCGCGACGCATGGCTGCCGCGGCCACGGCGAATAGGACGACGGCTTGTGGAGGCCACCACCTGCTGGAGTTTTAGTATAAATAGAAGCCCACCCCTTAGCTCAGAACACTCACAAAAAAC
>CM058233.1:22919114-23191614 GCA_030180135.1 Orychophragmus violaceus | reverse complement strand
AACAGTCTGGCCTCATCTGCGTCCCACTCTAGTGGCATGGCAATGCGCCTCGGCCCAGTACTGAACCCGTAGATCCTGCAAAGATCAAGTAGAGGAATCCGATACCTGACTCCCCAACTCATGAATGTAAATGTCCCAACTGTAGCGCTCCGGTTGTTGGGATCCGAGTAAACCACTCTGCAAGTGGCCATCAGCTGCCTGACCAGCTCAGGGTAGAGATCATGAGGTTGCATCGGCATTGTCCCTAGACCAATGCCTCTGCACACAGCGAGCACCTGCTCATCAATCCCAAGAGTCCTGCAGGTGGAGTAGTCAGCGAACTTGGTCGGCTTGAAGATCATCCCACACCAACCACTGTAGAGAAACGAGTCATACTCGTCCCATGAACTGAGCAATGGCCGCTCTGTGAACTCGGCAGACCTGAAGAAGGTTTTAAGATCCTCCGGCCACTGTCTAGTAGTCTGAAATGGCGTGTTATCTGCTCTGGGCCAAGGCAAAGCAACCGGTGGCCCATATCTCTGGTATGGTGCGGGTGGCTCTGACTCTCTGCTAAGCCACTCTGGTGGTGGGATGTGTTGTCTCGTAGCTGTAGAAGCTGTGGCTCGTCTCTTGCGGGATTGCCTTTGAGTTGCCATCTGCAAAAGAAACAAAGTTCAAACAATTATAAGTCTCGGCAATTCTCTGTGAAATCGCGAAGCAACGACCGTTGCATCTAAGGCATCGATCGTTGCAAGGCGATTTCAGCTCGTCGAACATTTCCCAAAATCGCAAAGCAACGACCGTTGCTCAAGAGCAACGACCGTTGCAAGGCGATTTTGCCGCAAACAAATCATCAAAATCAGTTCAAATCCAAGCCACATTGCCTCTAATCTGTTCAAATTCATAACCCATCACCCTAAATCGTCCTAATTTAGCATGCATCATCAATTTTTCAGTTCCAAAAATCTCAAACCCTAAAACCCTAGAATTCAATCCGAAAATTTGAGAAATAGAAGTCCATTACCTCGGATTCTTGAGATATGAGTGATAGACAAAGGTTTAGAGTGTTGAAGTAGGAAGATTAAGCAATTGAAACAAAGAAAAACGATGAGGAAATTTGAATTTTGGGTGTGGAACCGTCGGTGTACGGAAAATCAGAAATGAGGAAGAAAAGAGAAGAGAAAGGGTTTAAGGCACTAACCTGGTCGTGGGTGCAACGACCGTTGCATAGGGGCAGCGATCGTTGCTTAGTAAACCGAAATCGATTTCGCGGTTTAAGCACGTACTTTAATTTTAGCAATTGAACCAATTGCAACGACCGTTGCTTAGAAGCAACGATCGTCACAATGCGATTACCCCTCTTCGTCGAATTCACCTTGCAACGACTGGTGCACAAGTGCATCGATCGTCACACATCTCCAGACTCGAGCTCTGTATCTGAACTTAGCCAAAAACAAAAACAAAAACGTGAAATCCTAACAAAAACACCAAAAATAAGAAAGAAAAATAACTAAACCTAACAGTGGGTTGCCTCCCACTCAGCGCTTGTTTAAGGTCATTAGCTTGACCGGACGCACAAGATTTTTCAGGCTCTAAGAGATCCTGACAGAGACTTGTTCTGTCTCTGTTCAAGTCTCCTCATCCATGGTGGAGAATAGGCTGTTGCAGAATGCTTCAGTCCAAGAAAGGTGGGAGTAAAATGTGCTCCAGGGTCTAGAATCACTGTATCATCCGGCTGCCCATCTTCTGCTTCCATGATTGTGAACGTCTGCCCATCTATCAGTGGTTTTCGCAGCTTCTCCATCTCATATCGCAGCGGTTCATCTCCCAGATGGAGGTCTATTAGACTCTGTCTAACATCAATCACAGCCCCTGCTGTCGCCAAGAATGGTCTTCCAAGAAGCAATGCTTCATCAGGATCGCAGTCATATTTCAGCATAAGGAAATCTGTCGGAACCAAGTAGTTTCCAACTCTCACTGGTATGTCTTTTAAGAGTCCTTCCGGAACTCGTATAGACTGATCAGCTAGGACAAGACGGGTCCCAGTAGGAGAAAAATCCAGCAATCCCAGCTGTTCCGCTACAGAATAAGGCATCATGCTTCCAGCAGCTCCTAAATCACACAGAGAGCGTCTAAAACTGTCTTCAAAGATAGAGCAATCTAGTATAAAGACTCCGGGATCAGGTAACTTCTTTGGAATCTTTTTTAGCAGAACATCACTGATATGTTGGGGAACTATAATCACCCATTCTCGCAGCTCATCATCCAAAGGCAGCATCTTGTTCAAGTACCTCTGTACACAGGGATGATAAGGTGGATCATCAGACGGTGGAATTTCTTCCAAGTCCTCGCCACTTTCTTCTAGCTTCTTCAGCTCTTCAATCTCCTGTTTAATTACCTCAGACACCTTGGGATATTGCCTACTGGCTTGTGCATAAATCTCCTCCTGAGTGATTTCAGGCACATCAGGGAATAAGCGGGCCAGTTCTGCATCAGTCTCATTATCATCCGACAATAATGTCTGTTCACGACCTGCATCGACCGACACAAGGTGTGTGTCGATCGTTGCAAGGCGATCTTCACAATTTCCACCCGAGAGTTTTTCACTCAAATCCGAAAATTCTGCTTCATCCACCAACTCAGCTGTACTTAGCTCAAATTTCTCACCTAGATGAGATCCATCATTAATAAGTACAGACCAGGCCTTAATATGAGTATCTGTGACTCCTTTTCCCTTCATGGAACCTGAAATCTGATTCACTTGAGTATCCAGTTGCTTCATGTGAGTGTTCATAGACTCAATCTTTCCATTGAGATCCCCATACATAGCATCAATCTTCTTGTTGCAGTCCACAGAAGTCTTGACTTGGCTCTCCAGCAATTGTTCCATCATTGTCTCCATCTTAGTTTCGAAAGCAGTGGGTGTAGGAGGTGTCTGATAAGACGAAGATCCGTAGGTCCTCTGAGCATTCTGTCCATAAGGCTTCTGAGAGTTGCTGGTCTGTCCATAGCTCGAAGAGTTCTTATTGCCCGTGTAGGCGTTTTTCTGTCCTCCACCGGAAAATCTGTTCCCAGATTGATATCCAAATATGTTTCCTTGGAAACCAGATCCTCCGATGTAATTCACATCTTCTTCCTGAGTGTCCTCCTCAGTCTGAATTACCTCTACTTCTTGAGCAAAGTGGACAGCCTTCTTCTCACCTAGAAGAGTGCAGATTTTGTCCATTCTGGATCTCAGTTCAGCCATCTCTGAGTTATCAACACTTCCACTAGGTTTCTTTCTCCTCTCATCCATAGTCTTGCAGCTGTTGCTGCCAATCAGATTCTCAATCAACTGCTTAGCCTGTGTAGGAGTTCTGGTGTTGAAGTTGGCATTACTGGAATTGTCCAGCGCAGACTGATATGGAAGATCTATTCCTCTGAAGAAAATACCAATCAGCTGAACTTCAGTGAATCCATGGTGTGGGCAGTCACGCTGATACTGCTTAAATCTTATCCAGGCAGTCTTTAAAGGCTCCACAGCTCCTTGGGAGAAAGTGAGTATGTCATGTCTGGACTGGTCTGAACGCGCATCATCGTAGAAGTGACACAGGAACTCACTCTTTAAAGCTGCCCAAGTGGTATATTGGCCAGGTGCCAGCTGCCTCAGCCATACACTAGCGTCTCCAGCAAGACTGTGTGGAAATAACTTAAGGAACAGATAGTCTGGGCACACTCCCTCATACTTCATGCCAGTAACTATGTCCTCAAACCGATCAATGTGATCCATAGGCTGCTCCGCTTGGTGACCATGAAAAGCAATCTGTCTCATCAGCTGGTAGTAGGTGGTCTTGACCTCAAAGTCATTCCTCTCAAAGGCAGGAAGCACTAAAGCTGCTCGGTTTGCATGAAACTCCTCAGGTCTGTTGTAGTCAGCTAGTGTCCTCTCGTGAACAACCATCTCTCTACCTTGAGCTCGTCTTTGACCCTGGTTTTGTTCCTGTTGCAGTTTCTCAGGAGGGTCAGGGATGACATTCCCTTCAGCATCAATCCTCCGCCCAGCAGCATTGTAAGGATTGTTCTCCGGATCCCTCAGGGTACCCTCAGCATCTGGTATCAAGATCAAACGTTCTCGTACCATTCTCTCTCTTCTTTCTCTTCTGTTAGCTCTTTCTAAACGTCCAAGTTCCTCTAGATTGAGATTAACCAAGCTCGAGTTCGGATTACTTCGAGTTTTCTGCGTTGGCATAAACTGTCTGTAATCGTCCAGCAACGATCGATGCTATCAGTGCAACGATCGATTCAATCTCAATATCGCCTAGTGACGATCGACGCAAGGTATGCAACGATCGACGCAAGGCGAAATTCGTACCTGCGACAGAAAGAAACAGAGACAAAGTTAGTAAAATCAAAAAAATAAAAACGAAAAAGAACAAAAACAAAAAGAAAAATTTCTAGTAAAAACCCTAAGTTCGGTCCTATCGAAGACTCAAAGAGTCCCCGGCAACGGCGCCAAAAACTTGATAGGTTCTAAGTTTTACCCTATTCTAAACTGCAAGTGAACAGCAATGTCAAAGTAGTATATAGGGCTATCGAATCCACAGGGACACTTGGTCTCAATAGAAACAGAAACGTAGAGATTAAACTAGAAATAAAGCAAGTAGTGAAGTAAATAAATTGCGTTGCAAGAAAGTAAATAGTAGCAGGAATCGGTTTTGTAAGCAATAAACTAAAAGCGTCAAGCCTAGGGTATTCTCAGGAAATCAGACAAGCAGACAAGCTAATCAGTCAGGATCAAATTAAACTCAGTTCTAGAACTCAAATCACGGAAATAGAGTTAACCAAATCTCTTTGCGAAAACTCTCTAAGCCTAAGTGCAGTAACCCAAATCTCTTTGCAATTACTAACAGATTAAACTAGCATTAAGTTCAAGTTCGATATGTTCACAATTAAACTAAGCCAAATCTCTTTGCGAATAATTTAATTGCTCAACCTAAATAGTTCAGATTCCTAAACCCCACTCTCGTGACGTATTTAGCAACCTAAGATCTAGATTCTAATTGATCAGGTTAGAACTAGCTTTAAGCACAATTTAGTTTGAAGAACATTCTAATCATATGAATCCTAACTGAATTAAACAAGTCTAGCAAGTCATCAAACCCTAATGAGAAACCCTAAACTCAACTATGGATCTACTCAGACATGATTAATGAAAACATAATCAAGGAAATAATAGATTGCATATAAGAAATTAAATAGATAAAGGGGTTCGAAATCTTCTCCAAAATAAGTGAATACAGGAAATAGATCAGCCCCAAAAGCTCTAGAAATCTCTTAGCTCTAAGTATGAAAGCGTAACTAAATAAAACACCAAAAACTAGTATATATAGGCATAATCTCGGATGGGGCTTCTGTGTAAATACTGGAACTATCTTGGGCTTCTTTGTAAATCTTCATAACTTCATTAAACCGACGTGTACGGCCCATCTCGGTAGTGTGTCGACCGATGCACAAGGTGTGTCGGTCGATGCATGATCAATAAATCAGGCAGTGACTTCAGCTCTCGGCCAAAACGTTCCAAAAGTCCCAAAATGCTCCAAATATCTCCAATTAGCTCCAAACTTGATTAAACATGTAAAAGACTCTAAACGAATACAAAAGACACTAAAAACACATCTATATCATGGTCTAAACTGGGTAAAAACCATGATATATCAGCAAGGTACAACATAGACACCTCTAATTGTGTGGAGTCTATGAATGCAGTTTTTAAGAAGGACAGAAGGTATCATCTACTACCTATGATCGATGCACTTATTGAAAAATTTTCAGAGTGGTTTAACAGTCATAGGAAAGATTCCGTTTCTGGATCGAGCGCGCGAAAATTGGTGCCAGAAGTGGAACTTGTGTTGCACGCTAGAATTGTGAAAGCGGCCAAACTCACGACATTTGAGCTTAATGCATTTGAGCTTGAATACGGTGTTGTTGGAGACGACGGCATTACTTATGTGGTGGATTTGAGACATAACAAATGCAGCTGCAGACTCTTTGATATTGACAGGTACCCATGTGTCCACGCAATATCTGCTACTACTAAATTCTTGAAGCAAGACATTAGACCAACGGAATTGAAGGATTTGTATGGTATGTGTTCGCGTTACTACATGATAGAATTATGGGCATTGGCTTATACGAGGACAATTTTTCCAGTTCTGCATATGTCTGAGTGGATTATTCCGGAAGAGATAGAAAAGTTGTACGCTTTTCCTCCAAACTATGTGAAAAGAAAGGGAAGAGTCCAAGAAATAAGATATACGTCAGTTGGGGAGCACGGACGGAGAAGGAGCAAGAGAAATGCAAGAAAGAATTTAGAGAGCTGGTTTAATTGCAGTAATGAGAGCCAAGCTGATGTGAGCCAATAAGGAATTTGGTTGTATTTTTATTTCTTCAATTTACATTTGTTATCATTTGTTGTGTAACTTTGGAAAACTCGGTAAAACCAAGATTTGTAGAACTATAATTCTTTGTGAAATTCAATTTTTATAATAATTTTAAATATAACAATCAAACTAAAATACAAACTATATTACATATATCTTGCTAAAACAAAATCTACGCTTTTAGAAATCAATGTAAATATTGTAGACTTGTTATTAGCAAGCAAATATCATATACATTTAAGAGTTATTTATCTATGTGAATCATCTTTATCTCCAAATATATGTATTTTCAAATATTACTGCATGAATTAATTTTAAATGCTTATAAACAGCCATAGATCATGAGTATACCCAATTTTTTTTTTTAAAGATAGAGTTTAACCAATAAAGCTGAATTTTAGCAGAAGTAAAACTTGACAGTTTTTGGTAAAACTGGAAACTAGGTAAAACTTTGATTCCCGCCTAAAAATTTGAAACTACCGCCTCCCAAATTCCAAAATTAAAATTTCCCCCCCCCCTTTTTAAAAAAAACATAATATTTATCTGCTTTTCTTTTTTTTCCTCTCATTTTTCGGTCTTCTCCTTCTCTCTCTAACCAGAATCTCTCATCTCTCTCTTCTCTCTTCTCTCTCGCTCTACCTTTCGATTCTTCTCTCTCTCTCTCTACCTTTCGTTCTTCTATCTCTCTCTCCCTTTCGGATCTATCTCCGATGGCTACAGAGAATTTCGGGCTCGATCCCTATGAAGAGGAAAGGAGACACAAGAAATACTTCGATCGTATTTCCTATGTCGCTGATGCGGAATACAACATCCCAAAGAAATGCCCATGTGGTGGCGGAATCAAATGAGAGGTTGATAATGTTACGCATGTGGGTACTTCACCGGGCCGTACCTTCTTTACTTGTCAGCAATACAAGGTAAATGGATTTGGTTTTTTTATTATGGACTCCATTTTCCATGTATTTGGTATAACTCCGAAATCTTTTGAATTTTTTTTGTAGGCCGATGGACTCCATTTTCGGCAACCATGGGTGCATGGTGTCGAGTAAGAGTTTGAGAAGATGCTGCACAAGATTGATATGCAAGAGGTTAGAATCGCAACCATGAATCGGGAGATTCTAAGGAACCAAAGAGAGATTGCCAAGTTAAAGGAGACAATCGAAGGGCTGCAAAGCTGATGTGCTTTAAGATCTACTATGTTTGCCAAGTTAAAGGATATTTAAGTTTGAATTCTGTGTTTGTTTCTATGGGATTTTCTAGTGTTTAAGAGATATTTATGTTTGAATCCTTATTTATGCTAATGTTTAAGCTTGAATGGATGTATATTGGATGGTACAACTTAGTGAAATCAAGGATAACTTGGTTAGACTTAGGAAAACTTGGTAAAATAATGTGTAGAGTAAAACCGAGTATAACTTGGTGAAACAAGGTGAAACAAGGTAAAACAAGGCAATATAACCCAAATACAAGCCAAATTCTGAACATGATACAAACTATTATGCAAAAACATAGATAATTCAAACCAAAATATCCAAAGTATTCAAACATAATTCGACATTACATAATTCATAAACAAAAGTACTAAAAAGATGGATACTCCAAACACAATTCGACATTACATAAAAGATCATGGTTTGGTGGTTCCTTCAGCAGCTTGGTTCATTCTCCTAGTAACCACGGGACTCCTAACCATGGTTGTAGACCCTTTCCCCATCCCCTTCTTGATAACCTTAATCCTTTTTACTGACACTTCCTTAACAGGTTCAACACCTCTCTTCATACCTTTTTTGTCCTTCTCTTCCTCTTTTTCTCCCTTCTCTTCTTCCTTCGCTTCCTCTTTCTCTCCCTGCTCTTTTTCCTTCTCTTGCTCTTTTCCCTTCTCTTGCTCTTTTTCCTTCTCTTGCTCTTCTTCCTTGTCTTGCTCTTCTCATTTCTCTTGTTCTTTTTCCTCCTTCTCTTCCGCTTGGACTTCCATCTCTTCCCCAGTTGCTTTCAACTTCTTCTTCTTCTTACTGCTTTTCTTTGATTTCTTCTTTTTTCCCTCTTTATCCTTAACACCACTCGGCTCACGAAAGCTGGTACCAAGAAACCCAACACCTTCAAAAACACCATCATCGGCAGTAGCCTCAGGCTCTTTCGGTACTGTCTCGTTAATACCCGCTCTTAGTGCACTTAAACCCGATTCCATATCGGTTAGTCTACGGTCATACATCTCAGTCAATCCTTCAACTGAGCATCATAGTACATCTTCAATCGAGACTCTGTTTCCTCGTTTCTCTTCTTGATTAATGCCTCCACATCCGCAAGGCTTAAAATAGTAGGAGTAGGAGCCCCAGCACCACTCTCAGCCTCATGCATACTTGCCGCATCATGAATAGCACGAGGTTGCTCTTGAGCATCCGCCTGAGACGCACGACCAGACACATCTTGGTTGAAGAGTTCTTCAAACCAGATTGTCTTCTTCCTCTTGAGCAGCCTGTTCCAACCATCGACTATTGGGTCATCCACATCATTCCATCCAGAATCAGGGTCCATGATTCTCTTAAGCATAGCCATTTCCATGGGAGATGGCTCCAAGATGCTTTGAATATCCTGGAAATATAAAAAAGAAACAATTTAATATCAAGCTCAAAGTATGATATGAGATACTAACCTTAGTAGTATGATATTAGATACTAACCTTGATGTTTCCAAGCTTCTCATTTATCTCTGAGATACTGGAACCCCTCGTCCCCACAGTTTTGTACCTCATCTTGCACATTCGCGGGCAATCCTCATCCGCACCCTGAATCCTTACTCGAAAAATGTTGTTCAGAACTGGGATGGCCTCAAATGGTAGGACCCACAACACAAATTCTTTACAAGTCAGACAACTAAAAACAACTAGAAAAAGTCAATTTAATTTACTAGAAATAATTTTTTTACCTCCAGAGGAACAATGCATCCTGGAAATACCCATGAAGTGGGTGCCACTCCTCCGCTCCGGTCAATGAAGTGCAATATTTCTATGACATTCTCTTCGAATGACAAACGCCCCCACGGAAAAGTCTTGCACATCTTGAGATCGTTAATGGCTCTGAGGAAGAAACTCTCAACGGAAGGAGCTCCTTTTCCTGTCTTCTTCTTCCCAATGATCACGGATGACAAGAAGTATAGGACAACCATCCTCAAACGATCATTCCCAACATTTCGTTTCCCTTTCAGACCTCGGAACTGCTGCACAACTTCTTCATGTGTAACCTTCTCTTCACCGAAATACTTAGAAACAAAGTTTGAGCCACCACCAAGGGTTTCGTAGCGGTTTGGATAGGAGTGGCATAATAGCCCAGAAATGAGAGCATGCTCCCTAATAGAGTAGCGGATTGGTACACTGTTGACAATAAACCATAGCTCCAACTTTTTGTCAACAACCGCGACCCTAACAAGAATCATCCACAATCCCATCCATTTAGTGATTGTCTTCTTACCCATGTGGAAGAAATGCTTGAATTGGGGATGGTCATGGAACCACTTAAGCTCAGCTTTCTCGACAATGCCTTCTATCATCTTCACGGCTTTGGCGATGTAGCACTTACCTGAGAGCTTTATAGTCTTCACATATTTTGTGGGAGGGAAACCCATCTTGAGGGGCTGCATCGGTTCGGTTTCATCCTCTGGATTCTGCACACACACAAAATTTGACCAAGTTTTACCCAGTTGTACAGAAAAGTTCTACTAAGTTTTACCAAGGTTTACTAAGTTTTACCAAGTTTTACAGAAAAGTTCTACCGAGTTTTACCAAGGTTTACCAAGTTTTACTTAGTTTTACGAAGTTTTACAGAGAAGTTCTAATAAGTTTTACCAAGTTTTACAGAAAAGTTCTACTAAGTTCTACTAAGTTCTACTGAGTTTTACCAAGGTTGACATCAAGTTTCACTAAGTTTTACCAAGTACTCTGTCTTTTCAAAATCCAAGTTGCACTATTTCCTACAAAGTTTTACATATCCGAAATCTACAAAAATTAGACATGCAAGGCATAAATGATGGAAAGAAATACGGACCGTTGCTTCCTTGTGTTGACGACTGTGGTGGATTGGGGATCCGTGGGTTAGAGAGCGGATTTCACTGGGTACCACTTCTTCTTCTTCGTGAAACCCTAGTCCCGGAACGCGCGTAGCTTCCTCCTCCTCCTCATCGTCTACGGCTTCCTCCTCCTCATCGTCTACGGCTTGCTCGTCCTCATCGTCTATGGCTTGCTCGTCCTTGTCGTCTACGGCTTCCTCGTCCTTCTCTTCCTCATTCTCAGTCTCTTCGTCGTCTTCCTCTTCCTCCTCGTCATCCTCCTCCTCATTCTCGGAGGCCTTTTCCAAATCTATTTCTTCTTTTTCATCAATTTTTTTCCACACTTCATCTGCTTGCCGAATCGCCTCGTCTCTCTTGGTTGGGGATTCGGTTGGAGTCTCCTCTACTCTCTTCGACTTTCGCGATTTCTTTCTCCCATAAGTCTTCATGATTTGCTTCTACAAAGGGACTGAACTTTGGATCTTTGGAGATTGTCGGAAAAAGAAAGAAGAAGAACTTGAACGGTTTTGGTGAGAAACGGTGAAGGAATATGGTGAAAAGGATAATTTGATTTTTTACTTAAGTCAATTTGAGGAGTAGATCCGACCCGGGTCAAATAGATCGACCAAACTCTATGGATCAACCCAGGTTGAATTGTAAATAAGTCTAAAAATCTAGGTTTTGCTGTCTCTTACACCTTCTGACAATTTAAAAAAATAAATAATAATAATAATTGGGGAAGAGTATTTGGGACTTTGACTTTGACTCAAAGAGCCTTGGAGAATTTGATCCACCATAAGTTGGAAGTAAACAAGGAGTGTAGATTGGTGTTGACTATGTTTTGTTAATAGTCTTCCACTCCACCAGAAACCTTAAAAAAATCAATTTTTATTTTCATCTCTGGAAACACTCGCAAATCGCAATACTTGCCCTTCAATTGTAAGCCTTCGAAAGATCGAGCACAGACAAGGAGGGATTTCAATCATCAATGCTCCGATTCAACTTGCTAACTTCTTAACTCTTGATCGTTTCAATCCAATTTGTGCGTTTTTCCTAATCCTTTGAGTTTGGTTGTGGTGTTGAGGCGGAGATCTCGAAAATGAAGCAACACAAGCAGAAGCTGCTCCTTTGTTTTCTTCTTCCATGGCTGCTTCTCTCCATCCCGTTATGTTACGAGGCTAGATTCGTGGTTGAGAAGAACAGCTTATCGGTGACGTCGCCGGATAGCATCAAGGGGGCTCATGACTGTGCAATTGGCAACTTTGGGATCCCTCAGTACGGCGGAAGCATGGCTGGTACGGTGGTTTATCCAAAGGAGAATCAGAAATCGTGCAAAGAGTTCAGCGATTTCTCAATTTCTTTCAAGTCACAGCCTGGTGCTTTGCCTACCTTCCTATTGGTTGATCGTGGAGGTACAAATTGAACTTTTTTCCTTCTCAAATTGATAATTGGAATCGAATTGATTCCTTAGCAATTTATTAGTTTCGATTGATTGTGATAATTAGATCTTACAATTGATGTTAAATGAGGAAGTTTTGTCCTTCTTAGTTGATTCAATTTTGTGCAGAACTTGTCTTACTCTCACTGTTCTGCATAAACATGTATACGCTTTAGCTAATGGATGGTTTATATATATATTTTTTTTTTGTAGACTGTTTTTTCGCTTTGAAGGTCTGGAATGCGCAGAAAGCTGGTGCCTCTGCTGTTCTTGTAGCAGATAATGTTGATGAGCCTTTGATTACTATGGACACACCAGAAGAGGATGTTTCGTCTGCAAAATACATTGAGAATATTACTATACCTTCTGCGCTTGTCACAAAAGGTTTTGGTGAGAAGTTGAAGAAAGCAATAAGTGGAGGTGATATGGTCAACTTGAATCTTGACTGGAGAGAAGCTGTTCCGCACCCTGATGACCGTGTTGAGTATGAATTGTGGACCAATAGCAATGATGAGTGTGGGGTCAAGTGTGACATGTTGATGGAATTTGTGAAAGATTTTAAGGGTGCCGCTCAGATTCTCGAGAAAGGCGGTTACACGCAGTTTAGACCTCATTACATTACATGGTATTGTCCTCACGCTTTCACATTGAGCAGACAGTGTAAGTCTCAGTGTATCAATAAAGGGAGATACTGCGCTCCTGATCCAGAACAGGATTTCAGTTCAGGATACGATGGAAAAGACGTGGTTGTCGAAAACTTGAGACAGCTTTGCGTTTACAAGGTGGCGAATGAAACCGGTAAACCCTGGGTCTGGTGGGATTATGTCACTGATTTCCAGATCAGATGCCCCATGAAGGAGAAGAAATATAACAAAGAATGTGCTGATTCTGTTATTAAATCTCTTGGTGAGTGTTTCTTTTATAGGTTTGAAAATTAAAGAATTTTCTTTTTTTTCCGGAGAATAAGGCATATCATTCTATGTCTCTACAGGAATTGATAGTAGAAAACTTGACAAGTGTATGGGAGACCCTGATGCTGACTCGGACAATCCAGTTCTAAAGGAAGAACAAGATGCTCAAGTAAATTACTTATATTTTTCTTAACTAATAGATATGTTATGAGAGGAGCATGAATAATCCGTTTTGGGATTTGACGTATTATGTAGGTTGGCAAGGGTTCAAGGGGTGATGTTACCATATTGCCTACTTTGGTTGTCAACAATAGACAGTACCGAGGTTTGTCTTGTAGTGTTCACATTAGACTTTTCTAGACATGTAGTTATCTTGCTAAATAAATTTTTCCTTGCAGGAAAGTTGGAGAAGAGTCCAGTACTCAAGGCTTTGTGTTCTGGTTTTGAGGAGACAACTGAACCAGCTATATGCCTGAGCACAGGTATATATTGTTGGTCTAGACAAAGAATCTATGTTTCAAGTTGTACCCATATACCCTTCTGTATAACCAGTAGACTAAGTTTTGGTGTATCCCATGAGTGAAAAACACTTTGACCCATACCTGATCGTAACTATCCGTGGAGTTATCATTTGGATCCTTATTTTACCAACCCGATATATAGTTCAAAGTTGATTTAAGATCATCACATAGGTGTTTGGAATATAAACTATTCCGTCCGTGAAACCTGAAAATTTCATTTTCTATCGGAATTAACAGAAATGGAGACGAACGAATGCTTAGATAACAATGGCGGTTGTTGGCAAGATAAATCAGCCAACATAACTGCTTGCAAGGTATATTGAGATATTACTGGGAATACTTTCTGTAATATCTATTAATCTGCTTATCGTGCAGGATACTTTCCGTGGAAAAGTATGCGTGTGTCCTAAAGTTGATGGTGTGCTATTCAAAGGGGATGGTTACACCCACTGTGAACGTGAGTGCTTATACAGTTTTATAATAGTTTAAATTGATTTGTGTTATTCAGTACAAAAATATTTGACCGAGTTACTTAAGAGTGACATTTTGTGGTCTTACAGTAAGGCAATATTTTATATAATTCCTAGTCGTTGAATTGTAAACACAATCTTGGGTTTACCCTCTCAGATGTGGTCGTTCAGATATCTCTGCTGAAATTTGAAAATGTAATCTTTGTTGCATCATTGAATGATCACTAGAACTTTGAAAGCAAAAGTATTTTTCAAATAGGATTTTGTGTTCCATCTTTTATGATCCATCTTTCCTGTCAGAGATGGAGGATCTTGTGTTCTTGCCTTCAATGTTGTTGTGATTCCGTTGGATGTTACATCTCATACCTATTTGGTGTTTGCATTGCAGCGAGCGGTCCAGGGAGATGCACAATTAACAATGGAGGTTGTTGGCATGAAGAGAGAGATGGACATGCGTTCTCTGGTTGTGTGGTTAGTGTTTCTTCTGCACTCGGCCTCACTTTCGAGCATAATTTCACCATACAATACGAGGCTTAATTCTCATCTTGTAATGCATTCAGGATAAGGACAGTGTTAAGTGCGAGTGTCCTCCAGGATTCAAAGGAGACGGTATAAAGAAGTGTGAAGGTTAGACTCTCTGTCAAACTTGTGTTACAGTACTTCTTTCTGTTACTTCATAATCCATTTTTAAGGTTTCCATGCTTCCTTCACCAGACATTAATGAGTGCAAAGAGAAGAAAGCTTGTCAGTGCCCGGAATGTAGCTGCAAGAACACTTGGGGAAGCTACGAGTGCTCTTGTAGTGGGGACCATCTCTACATGAGAGACCATGACACTTGCATCAGTGAGTTTTCAGAAACTTGCATTTCTACTGTTCTAAAAATGTGCATGTTTGACACATACTCGTGCATACAGAGAACCTCTCTGTATTTTTTAACTGGCATCGGTTCTTTTGTTTGAAATTTAGGCAAGACGGGTTCACTAGTGAGGTCAGCGTGGGCTGCCGTTTGGCTTATAATGTTATCATTGGGACTTGCAGCTGGTGGGGCGTACCTCGTTTACAAATATAGGTTAAGGGTAAGAGTTTCTCTTCTTTTGTCTGCCTTTTTGGTAAAAGCAAAGGATCAATCTTTTTTTTTGTGTGTGGCCTGAGATGTCTGTTGATTAGGGAAATGGTTTTGAAATTTTCTGTCCCTGGTTTTACAGCAATACATGGACTCAGAGATCAGAGCTATAATGGCACAGTACATGCCATTGGACAGCCAACCCGAGGTCTCAAACCACGTGCATGATGAACGTGCCTGAAAGAGCTGAGTGGTCAATCTATTTATTTCCCGGTATGGACTCAAGGTGACGCGTTCTTTTGATTGTTGTGGCCCTTGATACCGGTGTTTTATTTCGACTATGTATCTGTGTAACTCTTATACCATACAGTGTATTTGCATAACAAGGTTCGTGTGACTTCGTGCTTTTTATGCATTGTGGCTCCTCTGTCTTTTGCCACTTCTTTCCATGTGACTTATGTAATAGGGAAACTCTTATGTAGCCTAGTCGATAGAATCAAACATCAATGTTTTAAAGTTAATTTTATAGTCTTGTACAACTTGGGTTTACTTACTAGTGTCTCATGGAGATGACTGTAATAATCTATAATGGTTTCGTTCTTATGATTAATACATAAGAAAAAAACAAGAAATATTTTGGTTAAGAAACCAACAACTAATTTGCCATAGGTTATGAAAAACAAGTCATGAGAAACGTGGAGGAAGTTCGAGGCCAGCTTCATCTTTTATCTTGTTTAATTAACATATGAATGGAACTTGCGGAAACCTGGTATTAATGATATTAACTGCAAAAAAGCCACTAACACTATAAAACACTTTATGAATTCTGTATTACACAATTGGGCACTTTTGTACTATACATTTTCACATACCCCTAAAACCTTTTTTCACTAGAAGATTTTCATATATTAACCAAGACGGGTATACTTTTATACATTTTTAGAAATAACCTAGACACAAAGTAAAGCGGGCTATCAAAAGACGATACGAGAACCAAAAGCCCACACCAGGAGAGCCAAAACGACTAAAAGCCTTACAAACACAAGGCTGCTAGAAAGTACAAGCTAACAATAACCAATCAGAAGAAAATGTCAGATTGATAACAAGCATACATGACAACGAAAAGATAGCAAGCACCAAAACATCGACAGAGAAATAGAGGGTAACATCTTAAGCCGAAAATTATTGAGGCTCACCCATCGACACTCAATAAAACGCTCACCATTAGAAGCCACAAGCAAGGCGTATTTGGACCAAGCCAACGAAGACGAAGGACCAAATTGAGAACCATTCTCCCACGAACGACTAGATGCGAGGAGGACTGAAACCCCAATCGCTTAAGGTTGGGCCGGAGAATCCTTGCCAAAGGTAGAAAACCCGAGGAAGAAGATAAAGAAGAGAACCACAAGAACTATGCCAATGTAACCAACGGGTAGGAAAAACACACTCCCAGTGTAAGGCAACATCACCACCCAAGCCATCTAAACTAAAAACACCACAACCAAACCAAAGACCAGAACACCGAGCTAAACAACAAGCTAGCAAGAGGTCCTATCTGTGCAGCTGCCACTCTAACAAGATCTGACCAAAGCAAAATTATTGCCATAGCTACCCAGATCTGCCTAGCAAACCACACATAAAAACCGACCTAAACGAACCCAAGAGGGAATCAAGGACCAAACCAAACAAAAACCAGACATTTACACTAAGCTCTAAACCGCACCCCCCATCAATCGGCCAAGACAAAGAACAAAAGAAACAATTCACCTAACCGGACTCACCAATCCGACAAACGAGAAACTGATAGCAGAACAACGACCAAGCCTCAGATTCACGACACCACTTACAACTCACAAGTGTCATACCTCCGGATATGAAGAGCGACACAGGAGAGACAGGGCCGAAGCAGATACAGACAATGAAGATCCTCTTGCGGTCGTCGGACCAGACGCGCCGCAACCGAGAATACACCACTCTTCGTGAAGCACCTCTGCACCAACCTCCGCAGATGAGCGCATAACCACCGTCATGCCCGACGACAGGGAAAGCATGGGAGATCTAAGCCGATAACACCAACAGACTAAGACAGGGACCCGACAACATCGGGGAGGCAAGACGACGATGAACGAAAACTGGCGGTGCTTCCTCAACTTTTTTGCATGAGAGGTTTCCTAGGTCTTCTTCCGAATTGTGGCGCGATACACATCACCCAAAAAAGCTAAAAATGCTTTTTTCAACCCAAGAATTTCCATTTGGTTTGATAAAAAGATGGCTTTTTGGGATTAGAAATTAATGTGGTTGTTAGATCAATATTAGATTTTGTGGTTGGCTATGAAAGAAAGTTAAAAATAGGGGAAAATAAAAACTTATATTTAATTTGAACTGTCTAATAAAAAATAGTACAGTCGATCATGTGGCTGTTAGGTGGCCAACATTATTCTCTCGCCCAAACATGTGAGTCGACCTTGCAACCGTCATATATCCTTCTTTTAAGAAATGGATTAGTTAGATCTAAACACGTGTACAAGGCATGTGGGAAAGAGAATCTGATGTGATAGGAGATATCTATCTGGGAGAAGAGGACAAAAAACTATTTCGCTGATGTACTGTGAAAGAAAACAAGCTTGGGTACAAACTGTGAAAAAGGTAGATCAAAACGAAATTCGATTGTATTATGGAGAAGAGGTAATATTTAGTTTTGTTTAATATTTATGAATAATTTTTTTTTTGTATGTTCTCTTGGATTGTGAGAAAAAAATACGTCTTGCCATGTTTAGATGGAAAATTTGTTGTGGATGACTGATATATTTTTGTGTTAACTATCCAATTAGGATAAAAAGCATTGCTTGGTGATATGTGGGGAATGTATTTTCGGAACTAATGGAATTTGGGAACTTAAGGTGGATCAACAACATATGACGAAGGGAATTCCTGTGGAAGAAGGTATAAGCCTAAAAGAGCTTAAGGAAAGGGTTCTTAACTTCTTGGGAGGAGGAAAGTCAGCGCAATTAGACTAATGGCCACCTAACAACAAGGAGTTGGCAACTGGTATTGAAACACCAATAATTCTAATTGGAAATGATGGTGGAATTGTATTCTTCTTTACATATTTACAAATTTATCCACCTTAAACATGTTTGTGAAGTTTGAGGATGATGGGAAGACGGTTTCCAGCTCGGGTGATGCTGACCGAATGAGGGAATTTACAATGCTAGTTCAGAGGATGAAGAAACATTAGTATGTGGATTATAGAAAAGAAGGAGATAATGATATTTTCATGTCCACAGTCGGGTTGAAAACGGGAACATTATTGTGAACAATGGAATTCGAAAGGTAAACCCATCAAATCAACAAGGTTATTCAATTCAGAAAAGTTGGCTCCAGAGGATATTATAGCGAAAGTAAGGGGGATCCATTGTCGAAAGGAAATATGGATAAATTGATAAAGGAGGTCAACGCGATAGATGTCTTTCCACGTGGATATGATACTGAGTTTTCCTTGATGATATGTACGTGGAATATAATGTGCCAGCCATTTGTGGGTGTGAAGAGGGCGATAGTGGAGAAGTAATATAAGCTTTGGGGGAAGCTCACAAAAGTGACCGGATCGGGGCACAAAGAGATGGACTGAATTCGATCTCTCCTTGGGGTGTGGGTGCTATATGTGTGGTGCACAAGTAGCTGAACTGAGATCGCTATCTGCTTATACTAGTTGATGGATTGAAGAGGTCACAAACACACACACAACAAATAACAAAGGTTGGCTCGAATCTGCAAGGGGAAGCTGCACATGCGAGCAAGAGCAAGCGCCGTTCGACTTTTAGAACACTAGGGTTTTTTTTATTCAAAACTTTATGATGAGAACATCAAGTCATCATAAACCAAAGATAATGGAGATGACATAAATCAATCAACCAAAACCCTTGGAAAGATGCAATTTAAATGCATCAAAGACAAATGCGCATGTCTTGGAGCATATCTATCCAACCAAGAGGCTTTAATCTGCATTTTAATTTGTTCCTGAAGCTTAACCCATCAAGGAAACAAGAAAAGTTTGAATCATCCCAAATAGAGTTCATTTGAAGAAGTTACTCAACTTCTAAACAGATGATTCTCATCTTGCTTCATTTGGAGGTTCAAGGATTCAATCAATTACAAACAATATTTTGGCGATCATGAGAGATATTCAAGATACATATTTAAAAATACATGAGATTCCTCTATCAAATTCCCATACACCAGAAACCAGAAGATCATGAGATCCCATTATTCTCACACTTGCCTTATTTGGGGCATTTACACTACAAGGATCAAACCAAGTTCCCTTATCAAAACTCTTGTGTTTGATCCTCATTCTCTAAAGAGCACACATCCAGAAGATGAACCAAGCTCCAACGGATCATCCAGAATCTCAACAAGTCATAATTGCCTAATTTGGAGCCAAGAGATATCAATCACCAACAACTCTCTTTCCTGAAATATGGCCACAAATATAAGCCTCTTACATCAACCAAAATGTACCTAGAACAAGTGATTTTTTTAAAGGAAACATATTTTGCATATAAGAAGGCAGAGAAAGGGAAACCAAATAGAAGAGAATCAGATTATCTTAGTGGCCAGGAGACGCAGAAATCTCTTTCCTGTTAGCTAGAAGACACACTACAAATGCAGCAGAACTTACTTTGAGAAGGCTTCCGAGAAGTAAATTTAAGACTAAACTATTGCTATAAGCTAAGAAACAAGTTCAAAGTCTAAAATAACTACCACCATGAGACACGGAAGAAACTGACGAAACGTACCATGTTCAAGTTGTTTAATCCGAGCCCTTATATTCGCTTTCTCATCTATATTATGATCCATATTTGGTCTGCAATAGAATACCCTTATTTACAGATTTTTTGGGCTATTAGAAAAAGCAAATCCAGAGCAAACCCAGAACTCATCAAATCAAAAAGAATACACAGGAAACCTTAAAATCAGCTAAAATATCAAAGTGAAATCCTAATTTGAAAGAAAATCATAATTCGAAGTCCAAAGAGTACAATCAAGAACATTGGGAAGTTTAGAAAAACAAAGAAACATCAAAACCTAGAAAAATACGATCTGCATGTCAAGTTTTGGTACCTTGAGCCAATATTTTCTTCTTCGTATTGACCAGAAAATACCTTCGTCAGATCATGTTCTCTCGATATTCTGTAATTTCCCTGTCTCGGCTAGTGGCTACCACCTTCCTACCTTTTTTTGGGTAGGATTCTCATGTTTTAATTTTTTTTCCAATACTATTTGATTGATACAATTCAATAGTTAGTGTATTTTAGTTTGATTGAGTTGTAAATTTTGTATGCTTTATATAATTGACCAAAACTAATTAAGAAAAAAAAAAACTGAATAACCCTATTGCTTGCACTTGCACGCCATATGTTCTATACAATGCGCCGACAAGACAAAACAAAGAAAAATCATCCATGGCGTCACCACTGTGTCATCATTCATCATAACACTAACACCGAATCATACTCGACTTAAAATCCATCAAGTATTCAGAAAACAAAACACAGATTTAACTAACATCAATCTCAAAACCCACCAATAACAATATTCAAGACTCATCGCTACTTTCACAATCTGCCTTACCATCCCCACAAAACCCATCTCCTAATTCACAAATCCTTTTCCAAACATCATCTTCCACTGGAACAACAGACAACCTCGGCTGTCTGAACAAAACAAAGTCCTTAATCCCTTTGTCTCCTTTCATCTCTTTCAAATCAACAAATTTCCTCATCTGTCCAGCAGCTTTGACATCGACCATTCCTTCTTCGTTATCATCATCTGAGTACCATTCACGAGCCACCTCCACCACACCCACGACGCATCTCGATTTTGTACCGGAATGGTAGAAGAAACAGAGGTCGCCTAAACTCATTGACTTGAGATTCTTCTGGGCTTGTTTGTTCTTGACGCCGTCCCATTTGCTGATGCCGCCGTTCGCTTCTTGGTCTAACCACGACCACTCACTTGGCTCTGTTTTCAGTAGCCAGAATCGCTTCGTTTTCCCCATCGTTAGATTTCTTTTCTTTTTTTCTGGCTAACTTTTTGTTTCTTCTAAATTAGTAATAATAATTGATCTTTTATGGGCCAGTACTTGCTACTTGAACCCATTTTTTTTTGTCAACCCGTCGAACCCATTTAACTTTTAACACTCCAGAAGTTGAAAGTTGTACTTTAACCACGAGAAAAAAAACTATTCACTTTTTTTAAGATACAAGAAACTCTATAAATTAATATTTGATAAATTTATAATAATGTTAAATTATAAAATTTTGTAATTTTGAATTAAATCGGTTCAAAATATAATATAATTTGATAAAATAATAAATAATATTTATTTTAAAGTTTTATATAAATATATGATTCCAAAATATCATAAATTAATAAATAATGTAATTTTTTTAAATGAAAATATGAAATATTTAACAAAGATAAGCTACTAAAATATGAAATTTAATGTTAATTATGTTTTTTCTTAAAATTGAAAAAAACTTTGAAGCTCATCTTTATTTTTTTACTGTATCAAATATTTATGGTATTGTCTAAAAGAAATGCATCCAAAAATTATGAAAATTTTTAAAAGCGACAATTGCTTCTTTACGTGTAACTATTTCCAAACGTATAATAATGTCATCTGTAGTTTCATCATCAACATTAAAAAGACAAAGCCAATATTTCTTCTCATGTACTACATATTTTGTAATTATTATAAACAATGATGCATATTGTATGGTAAACAAAGAAAAATAAAAATCAATTCTTTTTAGTGCAAACTATGTTTTTGTCGATATCAAATAATCAACGTGATTATATGAATATATGATATAATCAATTTTCTAGATAAACGGAAAGCCAAAATAATATCTAAATAATATGAACACATAAAATATATATATAATCAAGTATAAATTTCTTCTTTTGGAGTACAAAAGATGTGTGCCTCTCCGACCCACAAATGTACAACTATTCATGGATCCTTTTCGCCCTCGTACAAAAATCCAAACTTAACCTGCCGAACCAAACCGATGTTTTAGTGAACCGAACCAAAATAATTTAGTGTCTAAGAGGAGGGTTTGCGTATTTAAAAATAAAATATTTTTAACCTTAGATCTAAAAAATTACACAACAACTTGCTTTCTCTTCTCTTTTTCTTATTCTCTCTTCTTCTTCTTTTACCTCCTCCTCGAATCTGATTCTTCTTCTTCGTCGCTTCTTCAGCATCATCATATATTATAATTCATCACCTAATCTTCGCTTCTTCTTGAACAATATCATCAGATTTCCACTCGTCTTCAATTCTTCTCCTTTTTTTGGATTCTGCACAATTGTCTTCAATTCTTTTTTGATTCTTTTTTTTTTTTACACCTTCTTCTTCGTTAATCTTATTTCTCAAAGATGTGGAAGAGAATGAAAAAACCCGAACCAAACCGATTTAAGCCGTTGTAATCGAAATTATCCAAGATTTGAGTTAAAACCAAAAATTTCGTTTTAATTTGGTTAAAAAATTAATTACCGAACTAAATGATCACCGAACCGAACCGTAATTAATTTCGGTTAATTTTGGTAAAATTTTCAATAACCAAAAAATCAAAATAACCCGACGGTTTGGTTCGGTTAATCCAAATTCCCAGGCCTAGATCCTTTGGTTCATTTGGAAGGGTAGAAACATCAATGTTTTCGATGGAAAAGAGATCTCTCCCATAAACTCTTCAACAAGCTATTTTGGAGGCATACAATTTGAGGGAGGAAAACAAAAAGGAACTGATAAAAGCAGAAGAATACGGAATCCTCCCTCAATAAAACCAGACCTTCAGATCCTCCGTACTTCTTCTCCTCCGCCGACATGCCATATCAATGCCTATTTGGTTGATCGTGGTTTGACTAGTTGACTAAGATGATTCTTTAATGATGCTTTTAGAAGGAGGATCACATGAGCACAAGGGTGCAGAAGGTGTCTATCTCCGTTACATGTAGAACTTGATGGCTTGCTATGAGATGGTAATCGAGACCGACTGTTCGGATCTGCTCAATATGACCAACGACCCTCGGGATTTGCAGAACTTCAGGATAGAGTTGGATTTATTAAAATCTTTGAGAGAAGCATTTGTATCTTTTGATCTAGTTCTAATTCCTAGGATCTTTAATGTTCGTGCTGACTCCCTTACAAAAAAGGGAAGAGCACGTAACATTTTTTCTCGGGAAAACGGCCAATTCGTACCCGCACATTTATAACTGGTACTGATTAATACCTGTATAATTTTGATGTGTTAATCAGTATCCACACTCCAAATTATTTGAATATTCAAACACACACAATTTTTTTTTGGCAAATTCGTACTTTGACCAAGTCCCCGTTAGTCAACTCCGTTAAATCACTAACGAATAATCCGCGTTGGCATCTGAGCTGGAACTATTAAATAAAACGACGTCGTTTTGATGAATTAAAAACAAAATGAGTCCACTGCAGTTTGAACTCGTAACCTCAAACGAAACATTGGTAAGGCGCTACCAACTGCGCTACACAATACTATTTTTTATGTATCAATATATTTTATATAGCTTGTATAAATTCTTCACCCCACACCCACAAGATGCAGTATCCTGATTTCCCAAACGGAGAAATCTGCAACGGTCACACAGAATCCGACCTTACGCCAATCTGAAGCGCATGGCTCTGGCGTATAATCCTAGTTTGGGTCCAGTACAAGCTGCGTTGGTTGATTTCATGGGTAATGGCAGAGGCTAAGGGTTCAAGAGGATCGTCGGAGCAGTTCTAGTGGAGACGAAAGATGCGGTGGTGCGTCAAGAGCACACGGCGAAGATGCTTTTACAGGTTATAGCCCTAAAATGCGATTTCAAGGTCTTCCATTGCTATAGATACTGAGATTATTGTGAGAAGCAAAAAAAAAAAAAAATCAATCTTTGTTCATAAAGTCATACACTTTCAATTTGTAATACTTGAATTTGATGCAACGTTTCTACGATGATGATGGAAAATTTGTAAGGTAAATAATTTGTGAATAAGTGATAACCCTGTGGGTGGAGCCGTGGAGGGTGAAGGTGATATAAATATGTAAAGCTATATAAATATATAGTTATACATAATTAAAAAGATCGTTTAGTGTAGGTGGTAATGCCTTACTACGCCTGAGGTGAAGGTAACGAGTTCAAACTGCAGTGGATATATTTTGTTTTTAATTCATCAAAACGACGTCGTTTTATTTAATAGTGCCAGCTCAGATGCCAACGCTGATTATCCGTTAGTGATTTAACGGAGTTGACTAACGGGGACTTCGTCAAAGTACAGATTTGCTAAAAAAAAATTGTGTGTGTTTGAATATTCAAATAATTCGGAGTGTGGATACTGATTAGCACATCAAAATTATACAGGTATTAATCGGTACCAGTTCTGAATGTGCGGGTATGAATTGGCCGTTTTCCCATTTTTTCTCTCATGTAAGTCACGATGAGCCAGATCGGTTAATCCCTCGAGATGATAACCCGATCCGGACAATTTTGATTTAATCTATGGAGTATATGTTGAAAAAATAAAATAAAATAAAATTTGATTAAAAATCTTGAAATAATTTTTATTGATTTTTTATTTCAAATAGAAAGAATATTTTAAAAAGTTCTTTCAAACTAGTTATATATCAATAAATTAATAGCTCTACAAATTAATAAAATATCAAAGTCCCAAAATGATTATTTATAGAGTTTTTACTGTATTGTTTTCATCTATTCCTCCATTTCAAAATATCATATATTTTGGTTTATGAAGAAAAAAAATCTCTGTTTAATGCATACCGTTTAAAATATTATTTGATATAGAAATAAAAAAAACCAGCCAGTTATTAAAAATATAAAATATAATGTCATACAATATTCAATACAATTTAGTTATTTTCCAAATATTTTATATTGTAAAAGGAAACAAGTTTTTTTTTAGAAATGGTTTTTTTGATAAGTTTGAACAAGGTTTTTTCCAGATTTGGTTTCCTTCTCACCATTCATGTCTTTCATTTCGTTTTCAACATCATGATGCTCTTTTAGTGTCGGAGCGATTATTTGCCTCTGGTTGCAATCATAATTACAATTAAGGTTCTATAACGATTCCTTTATTTTCATATATTTTTTTTTTGTTTCATATTAATATAGATTTCACATAAATGTTATTATATATGGTTCGAATGGTAACAGAGTTATTGCGGGACAATTTTAGAATGCGGGGCAGTTCAAATGCGGTACATGCATATTGCAAGATAAATATGATTTGGTGCAGAATATATATTAATTGGTAAAAAATGATATGCAAGATAAGTGCGGTTTTTGAAAAAAAATTGATTGATTTTGGTTTATTTTAGATAATTTTAGTTAATTTACTCAATTTTTTGATATATTCCGTTATTTCAAACTGATACAATTCAATTCAGTCCAGTTCTGTAATTTTTGATTTTTAAAATAATCTGGTATATTCTACTCAAAATCGGTATACACTAAGTTACAAATATAAATAACCGATCGATTCGATTTAACTAGTAAGTTTGGATAACCAAGATACATCAAAACATTATTTGTTATACCAATTAATTCTCACAATTTTTCATATTTAAAAAAAAAAGTGTTGAAGAAAATAAAATGAAGTTTAACAAGTAGATATGTTAGCTTTAAGATTTGGTGTATCTTTAAATTCAGAATTAGTCTTTTATATTAATTTATATACATAACTGTAACCTATTTTATACTCAATAACAATAAATATATTGTTAACGTTTTAATGGTGGGACACACATTCGATCTAATTTCTATATTGTCTTAATATTATTAATAATCAGTTAATCTAGCACAACTTGTATAATAGTCTGACCATCAAATACTTTAGGCAATCAAAAGTGAAAAGGTTAATATTTTAGTGATAAAGTTTGATTAAATAAAATTAAAAACTATCCAGTGCGGATTTTTTTTTTTCTAGAAACCATAGGGTATTGGGAGCTTTAACAAAAAAGTGCGGTCAACGTGATAATACACCGGTTTAAAAACCCACACATATTATTTTTCTTTTACAAAAATGCAAGTTGTAACTGATTGGTAAACTAATGTGGTTTTCTAAAAAAAAAACTTGAATTCCGCACTTTTAAATGTTCCCATTAATGATCATAATAGTTTATGTATGATATTATATGATTGTATGAGTGTGAATAGAAAAAGTGATATTTTTCTTTAAAAAAAGAAGGAATTTAATAATTGAAGACTCATAGTTCTAAGCGGAGAAGTGATTAACTCAGATGATGATGTGTATTACACAAAGTCGTGACGTGGAGAACAAGTCAGCAGCCGGTGTGTTCGATGTTTAAGGAAACAGAAGATATGGAAATATCCTGGAGATATGGAAACTAAATATCTCGCAGGAAGTTGGACTTGCACGATCTGAGAAGTATATAGGCTGCTGAAGATTCATGGAGTAGTTAGCCGTCAGAGCAATATCGCATAAGGTGTAACACCGTGTTTTGCGTGTGCATCAATGTTATCTTGGTGAGTGAATAAAGATAGATAAGCAATTGTTGTTGCTTGGTAAGGTTTGGGTAGATTTAAGGATTGACCAGTCTTGATTCACTGTTGTGAAGTCATGTAAAGCTGATTGAACAAGATTATTTGTAATTTGTTCAAGTGATTTCTAAATAAGAATTGGTTTTTGAAAAGTCTTTGGTTCTTGTATCTGTCGTGTGTTCTCTGATTTTTCATTTGGTATCAGAGCATACAACCTTTGGATTTCTAGATCGTTAATCAGGTTGAGATCTTGGTGAGAACATGGATACAAAAGAGTTCATTGAAATTCAAAAACCCATCATGCTTGATGAAGGAAATTTGGACATTGGAAAGTTCGTATGAGACATGTAATTTAGGCCATTGATGAATCTGCACGGAATGATGTCTTAAATGGTTGGTTCGAACCACAAGAGATTTTGGAGGACAAGACCAATGTGAAAAAAACTCTTGGAGAAATGTACGGAAGAAGAAAGGAATGCCTCCAAATTCAATTCTAGAGCTGTATCAACGATTATGTATGATGTCAGTACCGAACTGTTCAAAATAATCCAAAGATGTAAATCTGCAAAAGAAACATGGGATACTCTGGTAAACCACTTCGAAGGAGATGCAAGTGTGAAACATACACGTCTTGACTATTTGGCACCGACCTTTGAAAACTTGCATATGGAGCAAGATGAAACCATCATCAGTTTCACTGCTGAACTAAGTACTATACCTAATGAAGCGTCTGTACTCGGTAAAAATATCAAGAGAAGAAACTGGTAAAGAAGCTCATACAGTGTTTACCTGCTAAGTTATCTGCTGCGAAAGCGATACTGCAATGCTCCATGAATACATATGACATGAAGTTTGATAAACTCGTTGGTATGCTTAAGTCACATGATATGGTGACCAATCAACAACATAAGCCAAGTCATGGTATTGCTTTTAACGCGAATCAAGAGGATGATATTGTTAAAAAGCTCGAGGACAATTTGGGTTTAATGATGGTGGCATGGCTCGTGGATATATCAATGATGGTGTGAGAGAATCTGAAGATCAGGGGTGATCGTTTATTAGTCGTTTTTGTGAAAGCAAGGGATCAGCCCTGGGAGATTGACCTGGAACGGTTTTGTGAAGACGACAAGTCAGAGAGGTCAGTCTGAAATGGTTTTGTGGAAGCCATGGATCAAAAGGATCCGTTGGCATGGGAAGAGTGAGAGAATGGTTAAGGCCAAGTAGATTGTTCGATCGAGTAGGTTGCGGACCGAGATGTGCAGCATAACTTTTGGAGAAAGTAGTGGTTCGAGACTTCTTGGAGGAAATAAGAAAGAGAGTCGGATTTGACGATCAGGACTAATGGGTGATGAGGACGGAATGGTGTTATCCTCCCACAAAGGAAACAAAGGGGGAACTGATGGTAATAACGATGGTTAGAATGAGAAATGGCACTATGGAAGGGAGTTCACGCTAGGGCCTGAACTCGTTGTTATGAACGATGAAGAAGAGAGTTAGGAGAAGTTTTTACCAAGATCAGAATAGAGAAGGAACGTATTCAAGTCGGGTGTTCATGGAAGAAGGTATTGACGAGATCACAACTCCGGCCACATCTAGCTAGGCAAGGAGTTGTATAGCAGAGTAAGGAATAAAGACGATAGTATCCTACATAGGAATACAAAGGAGATTGGGTTAACCTACCGAGAAGAAGTGTTCGGGAAGGCTATGACAATTGGAGTATGGCCGTAAACAAAGCAACAAAGACAAAAGGAAAAGTGGATCGGAATTTGCGCTACAAACATCATCGAATAGTCGTGGGAGATCAATGGTTTTGAACTAAAGAGAGAAGTGGAGGACATGGGCGTGCAACAACATGAAAAGAAGTCCAGACGCTTTAGGTGATGAGAAGAAGAAAGATTACGCAACAACATTTAAATGGAGAAACTTGGATTATGGGAGAGTGAACGGCCTCCACAGAAGTGCAGAAAAATTCAGGGTGTTACAGAAAAAGAAAGCGTGAAGAAAGTGTCCAGGAAACAAAGTACTAAAGGAGACACGTTCGAAGGCATTAAGCGGAAAGGTGTAGAACAGTTAAGGAGAGAGACAAAGAGAAGATTGGTGTAAGATGAAGGGGAGGGGGGGGGGGGGAGAACAAGGTGCAGTAACAACATGATAGTTGGAGCTGCAGCCTCGAACCCAGGAGGATAGCGAACCAAAATCAGGAATGGCCAACGAATGAGGCTTAAGGAGTGTTGTTATTTAAGTTGGCTGTATCGGCGCAACAGAAGCGAGGTAGTATCTCCAAGTGTTAGAATTCAGGGCGAATTCTATTAAGAGGGGGAGAATGTAATGACCCTCCATAGGAAGTAGAACGGCCGCACAAGTGATACGACCGTCTGAGATGGAACGGACGAAGATCGACCAAAATTCAAAGTTGTGAGATTAATGTCAAATTAACAGCGTTAGCTAAAGGTCTTTCTAAGACTTTTCGTCAAGTCAGAATTCAAATGGGACGAACGGATTCAGAGTTGGTCGAAGGACTAGAAGGATGGCCGAGAAACGGTCGAAAATCCCAAAGTTTGAGAATGATGGGGATAACTTGAAAATGTTATATAAAGGAAATATATGAAGTCCGGTAGAAACGGAATGTGAAAAGACTGAACGGATTGCAAGATATCCAAGTATGGTCGAGTCAAATGCATCAGGTCTATTGGTACCGACGGAAAAATGGTTGGGCATGGACATGCAGGAAATATATGATCAGAACAAGGATAGGAGAGCTGTCAGCACGCATGGAAGCCACGAGGTGTCGCAACCAGAAATCTGTTAAGTGTTTTCATGCATGGAATGGACTGGGTGTCTCGTTTTGAGGATGGTTAAGTCTTGGGATGCATGGAAGGGTATAGTATCACAACCAAGGGCTGTAAAGTATCACTGTGCATGTATGGTCAGCCACCAGACCACCACTTGTCGCGACGTATGCACTAGCGGACGCATGATCGCCATTTGTCCCCATTAAGCCATTTCAGCCGAAGTATAAATAATAAGCTCCCCTTAACTATTTTCTCTCTTTTTCTGATCTGAAAACCCACTTCTAGAGAGAGAGAGGACGTCAGGGTTAGAGAGATAAAGTAAGAAAAATGCGAGAGAGAGATGGTATGGTTGTGGGTGATCCAGAGGCATTTTGATGTTCGTTAGCGGATCCGATGGGCGTTCGGATACGGATTTATGTGCGGTGGCCAGTAAGCTTTAGATCTGAGAAGCTTTAGTATATGAACCTTACCTTAATCAGTTTCTTACTTAGGATCTTTGTGTCTAGATCCAAGAGGAATCTCGGAGTAAGGAACAAGCCGCGGAAAGGGGTGAGTCCCGGTAGTTAGACTAACGAGCTTAGTGCAGGTTACACCTTAAGGATTGAAATACTTGGAGTATTTATACTTAAGTGAATTTGTGTGATTTACCTGCATTATGGTTGAGGTTCTGTCCTTTTTGATTTGTTTGATTGATGCATGCATGGTTGTTTAAGATATTTTGGTTAAGGCATTGGCGTGTTGAGTTGTTTACCCATTGATTCTGTTGATTAGTTTCATTGCGGCATTATGGCATGCTTTGTCGGTTGTATGGTTGCATGCACAATCTTTGTGTTAACATGGTATATGCATGTTGCTCGTTGATTATGTGTTAGATTCCCCGGGATAGAGATTGCATGCAGGTTTGGAAGAGACGAGATGTTTTCCCGTATGGGTGAGGACGTGGTAGCTTCGCGAGATATCGGATCCACGTAAGTCTCCCTTCCATTTTTGAGATGGTTGTAGTGGCTTCCGTGATCTTCCGATCCTTTGCATGACCCTACACCGTAACGTGTGTGAGACGCATCTTGTGATATGCGTGTGGCCGTGGGTGGTAACAAGGGACACCGCAGACAAGTTGATTGTGTTTGGGCTAGAGCATGTTTATTATGCTCTAGTTGGCCTAGGACGTGTGTGAGTCCTAGTTGTCGCATTCCAGAACTTGTGTGAGTGTTATAGTATTAGTGTATTCGGTGCTCCCATTATGTTCCTCCGTGGACTCGGAGAAGGCTCGGATGGTACTTGGTTCGCTCCCTTAGCCGAGCGCCGTGTGACGAAACAGACCAGGGGGATTGATATCCCGTAATCGGGAACCCGAGGGATAGAGATCCCCGTAATCGAGTGTGATGCTCGGACCTTGATCCTTTGTGGAATATTGTCGCGAGTAGTCACATGTGTAGGAGGGAGTATCCGGTGCACTAGGAGGCCTTCGCATGTTTTGAGATTGAGGAGTCTAGAGACACTAGACATATTATGCATTCATGATAGGGGTCATGTTATGCATTGTTGTTTGTATTCTTCCGCGTTGTGCGTATCTTTGATATTGTGGTTGCATGTTGATGCCTGTGAAATAATTGATGCATTGTACTTTGGCTATGGGATGGGATTTGGCACTAATGCTTGTTAGAGGGTTATGGACTCACTGGACAACTCTAGGTTTCCCATTATACTATTTTGTCTCGCAGGAAGCCATAGACGGGCTATAGGGCAAGTTCGGACGTTAGGCCGCCGGCAAAGTTTCAGGTTGTGGGGTTTGAAGATCGTGGAGTTTGTATTATGTAGGATTTTGACTCGTGCGCACAATAAACTGTACTGGTTTTAGGTAACAGTTTGTAATAGATCCTACATAGTATTAATAAAAGTTGTTTTCTTAAAATCCTTGGTTCCATGATATGAGTTTAGTCCGAACTAACACAACTCGAGGTCGTAGAATGGGTTGTCAAGCCTTAGGCTATGACCGAGAGGTTGGTCGGATATCACGGATGGGCCGTCCTGACCTCAAGGACGTCTGGACCGTTCCCGGTACTCAACCTTTGTGATATCTCATGCCGTCTATTTTCCGCAGAATGGGTCGGAGGTGCTACAATAAAGGCTATGAATCGACTGACCGGAAAGAACATTAAGTTCAAATAGACAGACGCAACTGAGAAGAGTTTGTTGGAGCTGAAGGATATGCTAACCAAAGCACCAGTCCTAACCTTGCCAATGGATAATGTACCATATGTGCTATACATAGACGCATCCATAAACAGATTGAGTTGTGTCTTCATGCAGGAAGGGAATGTGATTGCCTATGCCTCAAGGCAACTGAGGAAATATGAAGGTAACTACGCTTCTTACGACCCTGAAATGGCTGCGGCGGTATTTGCACTTAAGATTTGGAGATCATCCCTCTACGGAGCCAAAGTGAAACTATTTACCGACCACAAGAGTCTTAAATATATTTTCAATCAGCCAGAACTGAACTTGAGGTTGAGAGAAGTATAAAACTGGTGGCAGATTACGACTTGGACATCGCTTACCATCATGGAAAAGCAAACCTTGTAGCATACGCCTTGAGTAGAAAAAGGACCGAAGTGGCAGTGGAACGGGATGCAGAGACATTGGTCGGATTGTTAAGGTCTTGCATATCAATACACTAGTCGTAGGTAATGGACCTTTGGGTCTAGGACCAGAGGCCAACAATAATAATACAAAGTACCAGTTCTCCAACAATGGAACGATTGTGGAGAATCGTAGGGTCAGTGTACCCAACGTGTTGGAGCTAAAGGAAGATATCCTAAAGGAGGCACATCAGTCTAAGTTCCCCATTCATCCCGGACAGACCAAGATGTACCAAGACCTCAAACATTATTATCATTGGGTTAGGATGAAACAAGACATTGCTGAGTGGGTGGCTAAGTTCCCAACTTGTCAGCTGGTCAAGGTAGAACACCAGTTCCCTAGCGGCCTGGTACAAAGTATACCCATTCCATAGTGGAAATGGGATCACATCACAATGAATTTTGTAACTGGCCTACGACCAGAACAAGGAAGGACACAATCTAGGTTGTGGTTGGCAGATTGACCAAGTCTGCACACTTCCTGGCCATTAAGAAGAATGACGGAATGGGGAAACTAGCTGAGAATTACATTGATGAGATTGTGCGGTTACACATGACTCCACAAAGTATAGTTTCAGATCGAGTTAGTCGGTTCACATCTTATTTTTGGAAGGCTTTTCAGAAACCACTAGGAACTAGAGTGGACATGAGCACGTCTTACCATCCACAAACGGATGGGCAATCAGAACGGACAATCCAGACACTGGAAGACATGTTGTCGAAGTGTGTCTTGGATGGGGTGACTCCTGGGAGAGGTACTTATCTCTAACCAGATTTGCTTACAATAATAGCTACCATAGGAATAGGAATGTCACCCTATGAAAGCCCTGTATGGACGGCCGTCCCGAACTTCGTTATGTTGGACACAAATGGGAGAGTCTAGCATAGCTCGACAAGATATTATTGAGAAGACCACCGAACGAATCCGTTTCCTAAAAGCTAAGATGAAGGAGGCTCAAGACCGCTAGAAAAGAAGAAAGGATATTGAGTTTGAAGTGGGAGATCGGGTCTACCTGAAGATGATCACTTTCAAATGAAAGGAAAGAGTTTCAGAACGAGGAAAGTTGGATCCAAGGTAATTAGGATCCAAAGTCGCATACAAATTAGACCTGCCAAATGAGATGGACGCATTTCACAATGTGTTACATGTCTCCCAACTCCGCAAGTGCTTGTTTGATCATGATGTGGTTGTGCCTGAGATACCAAGTGATCTTAAGGAAAACTTGGCTATGGAAGTGAGACCCATAAGGATCTGCAATTGAGTTAAGAAAATCATTTGGGAAATGGAAAATAGAATGAAGGCCGATTACCCAAAGTGGTTTATGGAATTCACAGAAGATGGTAGACTTTAGACGAATTCGGGGACGAATCCCGTTAAACCGGGGGGAGACTTGTAGTATCCCCGACCCAGCCTAAGGGTCGTTACGACTGACTATGGGAGCAGAAGGACGAAGAGACTGTCAAAGGAGACAATGAGGAATGTTCCATGCTCAGGAGAAAGCCAATTTCAGCTGGATAATAGCTTGGCCAAGAGAAAAGCAGCTGGAATGGGAGTGTTCAGATCAAACGAGCTGAACAGTCGAGCTGGTCAGTTGGGTCAGCTGACAACAAGCTCAACTCAGCTATTCCTAGTGTTCACCACTTGGGTCAGCTAGTGGCATAAGGTAAGCAAGTGATGAAACACCCATCCCGGCCTTAAGGCCTAGACGGACGTTCCACTAACCAACCGGTCTATCTTGAGGTTCGTTGACAAACCTAAAGTCCATTCGTTCTATACTTAATCGTTCTAATCATCTAATCGATCATATCGTTCCATTCTTGTACTAAGGCATTGAGCAAACCATGGATAAATAGATATTTTATTAATGATATCAAAGGTACCAATACAATGAGGTAATGTCATTATGCTATAACAATAACGTATCGGTCCTAACAACTATCTATCCAACACAAACCACTCGTCCTTGGGTCTCGGTCCGCTCCTAGGCATGATCAACCCTTTGACCATCCTTATGTCCTGAAAAACCACATAAACATTAGTCATGCATTTATATGTTATGAAACCATCAACTTAGCATTAAATCATTCTATATGATCCCATAACCCTATGCAACACACAAACTCCTAGAAACCATTCTACGTTCCTACTACACGGTCCATGTTCTATAGGATCGAACCATCCATGCCAAGGGCTGGCTTTTGTTGGGCAGATGGACACAACCTTCCTTGAAGTCCATTCTCTTATGAGCTTCCTTGGTTAGATTGGGTCACTAGCTGACCAGCTGACCCAACACATGGACACTCCAGCTAGCTGAGCTCAGCTGGCTTAGCTGACCAGCTCAGATGTTCAGCTCATCTGAGCTAAACACTTCATCTCCAGCTGATTCCTTTTAGATCAAGTTCCTTTGCAGCTTCACTTGACCTTCTTCTGCCTATGGAACACTCACATCAATCACCCATGACCTTAAGTTCGTTCTTATGGTCCCATAGACAGCCCAAACGGCCCTTAGACCGGTTTGCGGATGTTACAAGTGACACTAGCTGACCATGGGCGGTTGTGGCAGAAGGGTCACCAATGGTTTGGCACCCATTCAGACAAGGAAGTTACTAGGCCAATGGGAGCCTATAAATACACTAGAATTTCTCTAAGGCATAAAGGGGATTTTAAATAGGGAAAAGATACAGAGAATGGTAGGATTTCCAAAGGAAATCATTGTCGGTTACAAGGCTAAGAAGGGCGGATCTTGTGGAGGGATTAAGGAGTTGCAAAAGAGAATTAGAATGGCGTCCAATGCAGCCAAGTATCAGGGAAAATCCACTACCACCTCTAAGGTTGGAACTGACCCTATCCTCTAACCGCGACCACGGCAATCCATCCGGTCGACAGTCTGTTTGGTTAGAACTGGAGTATAGGTTTATATGTTTGCAAGTGATCGGCTTTGTTCCCATGAAAACCGATCGGCCATGGGCCATGATCGTGGGTGAAGTATGGGTCGGACAGACGACTCGTAGTCAACCATGAGAAAATGGGCGAATGGACTGGGCGGGTCTCGTGCAACCAAACGACACGTCTATGGGACGGGTTGTCAATGGTCGATGGACAACGCTGCAGTAGTCTCTCTCGCGGATCAGATCGGGTCCATGGGACCAACCGCGGTCAGTCCTAACACCGAGTGTTACTCGGTGTTATCCATCGATAGCATCTGACCGCGGTACATGACACATTTAGTGATCATGGCTGGTTCGGGTGTTGATCAATCAATAGGGAACAATTTAGGGTTGCGTGAGTAAAATGGGGAACAATGGGCGTATAGAAACAGTTTGGCTTGGTTGTTGGCTTCATGCATGATCTAGATATGTCACTTTTGTATTTTATGTATGCATGATATGAGGTTGATCATGGGGATGATCAAGCCTAGGATGCAGACACAAGACGCAATGGACGAGTGGTGAGATAGACATCTAGTTAGGACTTGAAAATTATATTAGCCTATTGAGCATACACTACATTGTATTCAGTACCTTGGTTTGATTAATAAAATATATGTTTATCTTATCTTCTGCTTACACTCATTGCCTTAGACTAAGTGAATCGAATATATATGAATGATTGTATGGAATATATGGAAATGAGAGTTAGGAAATTCCTTGAACCTCAAGGTTATAATGGATAGGTTAGTAGGAATCTTCCTAGGCCCTATGACCGGGATGGGGTGTTTCAATTTCCACAAACCTTTGAGACTAAAATCTTACTTGACCAAGTTTGACTTTGCCTTTTTATCCATATTTTATTGGGTCTTCCTAGGGTTGTTGGGTCGATCCAATTTGTTTTAGACTACTATTTATGTAATTTTAGGCAAGAATCCCTAATCTATCTTTTATCCATTGTTTAAACTTATAACCTTATGGGGATTTCCCTTTCTAAGAAAGTTTCTATTGGTTTCTTCTTCTTAATTTCTTAATCTTTCTTAATCTTTAGTATTAGCATATGACTCTTATGCATTATTGTGTTAAGACGAAGATTAGTGAGTAGTTCTCTTATAAGATTTTGGGTTAGGTAGACTAGGGTTATTAGATTTTAGTTCTTGAATGTTAGGGATTAGATTATTCATTTTCCTTACTCAATGTATTTAATGCTATATTTGACCTTGATAACCAATTCTATAACCTAGGCACAATCTTGCATGGATGGTGTTTGATGAAATCATTGGGTCAATCATATGAGTGCTTTACATTTTTAACCAATGAGAATTGATGTTTAAGGTGTTAGTGGCTATTAGGACATGTGATTAATGCATTCTTGTCTTGTTATTAACCAATGGAAATTGATGAATATTTGCATGACTAGTGTAGGGTTAATGACATGAAATTGTATTAACTTGGATTAGTGTTCATAAGTTTAAGGAATTGCATTTTAACGTTATGATTAGCATCTTGAATTATAATTTAGTCAACTAAATCAATAAACTTGACTTAAAGGATTAGCCTTTAAACATTTGCTTAAGTTATCTATCTTCCTTTGATCTTGCTCTGCTTTAGGTTTAATTTAGCTTTCTAATCTTGTTTTGTTGATTTCCTTGGTAATATTTTATTTACTTGGTTGGTTTGTTTATCTCTTTAGCATTAGTTTGACATTTGGATATTAGTTGACAATTGAAAATATTGGTAGAACTTGGATTAAATATCTTCCTATATTCTTGATGAGTTAGCTTCCAAGTGTGGATTGACATCTATAGATACAACATGATATGAGTAGATGATAAATTGATCTAGAACACTAAAATTATTATTTTCTATTTGGCGCCATTGCCGTCTTGGGATTAGATTTAACCATTAGTAATTTGATTTTGCTTGAGACTAAGTATTCATCTTACTTTGATACTAATAATATTTTCTTCATTTGTGTTTTCCTTATCAGGTGAATGAACCTTAGAAGCCATGTTCCAACAAATCGAGTGGAAAGGGTTGAGGATATCAGGGACTTGGAAATAAAATTATCAAGAGAGAGAAGAGAAAAAGAAGGGTATCTCATATGGAGATGTTCAGTTTGGTTCTAGAGATTCAGCTTCAGAACATAGCTCACCATCTATAGCAACCGAGTATGGATCAAAATAAGAATGAACCAGAAGGATTTCAGGGCCAACAGTCCATGATGATCAAAAGAGACATGATGAGCAATTCCATAGAATGTCGGTCATGGATATAGGATCCCAGTTCATCCTCCTAAAAGCGTAAGACCGATAGGAGCGGGTGACGCACCCAATACACATGCAAAATGCCAAGGCATTATCCCGCCCCATGTGGCAAATAATAATTTTGAGATCAAAGGTAGAATAATCTCACTGATACAGAGAAAAAAATTCCATGGATTGGCCAAGGAAGACCCATTGGATCATCGTGATCAGTTTGACATAATTTGCTGGATGACAAAGATCAACGCAGTGTCTGAAAATAGCCTCATGTAGTGCATATTTCCCTTCTATCTCTGGGAATAGGCACATCAGTATGAGAAAAACCTACCAAAAGATTCAATCACATCTTGGGATCAGCGCATGAGGGCTTTCCTCACAAAGTTCTTTTCAAGTTCCATCACAACCTGTTTCAGAAACAAGATCTCTGGTTTTGCAGAAAGGAAAAATGAAAGCTTCAGCGAGGCTTGGGAATGGTTCAAGGAATACACTATACAATGTCCCAAATATTGTTTCTCCGACAAAACAATCTTCAACAACCTCCCAAAGTTGTCTTATCCAAAATCAGAATGCTACTAGACACATCAAGTAATGGGAACTTCCTCGCAAAGGGAGTTTATGAAAGGTTAAAGCTAATAGAGAACTTGGAAAACATGATGGGAATAACAGTGAGGAATATGAACGCTCTTCACGGTGATTTGGACTTCTCGAGGAGAAGCATGCAAAGGAGATTAAATCACTCCATGAGGAGATGGATAAGATGATCCAATCTACAAAGAAATCGGTGCACTTTGGGAGATTTTTATCAAAGGCAAAGGTAACAAGTAGGAGACGTGTATGACACAAACCAAGAAGCGGTAATTTATGTGTCTGGACAAGTAGGGCAAAACAAAAGATTTAAAATATAAGAATCACCCAAAGTTCTTCAATAGAAGTACTAACGTGGTTACTCCACAAGATCAAGTTTATCCTACAAAACAAAGCCAAGGACAAGGAGGACAAAAACAAAGCTTTTCTCCATCTAATCAACCAAATATTTTGTCCCTATAATCACCAAAAATGATTTTGTTTCTCCTAAGAACACATTGCAAGGACAAAACGAATCGTTTCAACCTAAACAACAATTTGCTCCACCAAGGTTTTCTCCTCCACCTCAAGCTACTGCTTCTTAAACCATCAAATCAGTACTAAAAGTAATAATGCAAAAACTTCTACAAGGACAAGACAATGGGGAAATGGAAGTGAGAGACTTGAAGAATGATCTTCAAAGTTTGACATTAAGGGTCACCAACTTGGAGAACAAGAATGCCTCCTAATATAGACCTCAAGGGACATGGCTTGGTAAATCCGTAAAGAATCTCAAAGAATAAAAAATACAATCACCTTGAGGAGTGGGAGAGAGCTTCCAACAAGGGAACATACCATAAATGAGATGAGTCCAGCTATCAATGAGGACGTTGAGAAACAAGGTGGAGAGGTGAACTGCGAAATTCAGAAGAAATGATAGTCGATGATGAAGAAGTTGCCAAGAATAAGGGTAAAGTGACAACTGAGGAATGGATCGATGAACCACACAAGAATAAGTAAAGTGTGTTTGTTCCACAACCGTAAGAACTCAAGCTTTCTTTCCTGGGTAGAATCAAGAACAACTCCTACAGAAGTATAAGGCCATTTTTGATAGACAAATGAAGAGAGTAGAAGTTAGCATGCCCTTGATTGATGTCTTTTGTTCGTACATCAATACAAAAAGTTCCTTAAAAAAAAACCATCAAAGACATAACCAATTAAGTGGGGTGGATGGTTGTATTTTCACATGAGTGTAGTGCAATCATTCAAAGAAGTTAGTGCTCAATAAAATAGAAGATCAGGGCAGCTTCACTGTTCCATGTGCCTTAGGAGCTCTTCATTTGAAATTTTATTCTACGATATTGGGGCTAGTGTAAGCTTGATTCCGTTTTAGTTGCGAACCATCTTGGTTTCTCAATCTACAAAACGTTGGATCTCTTTGGTATTGGCAGACATATCAGTTAGACTCCCGATTGGGCTTTTAGAGGATTTTCCAGCCAGAGTTTGAGATTTTGAGGTGCCTACCGACTTTGTGGTATTGAAGATGGATGAGGAACCCAAGGATCCCCTTATCCTTGGGAGACCATTCTTAGCTACAACATGAGATATCATTGATGTGAGGAAAGGGAAAATAGACCTTCACTACATAAAGGATTTTACACTTAAGTATGACATCAAGGGTGTCATAAAGACAATCAAAGGGTGATGCTCTCAAAGTTTAATTTCCTAGAGCTACACCGCATGTGCACATAATGCAACTGTAGTATTTAGGGGTCGAATCCATAGAGACTCAAGACTATCATGATAGAGTTTCAGTGTCGTATTAATCTAAACAAGAATGATTTTTATCAAACAAAAGCAATGCACGAGTAGTCTGAGGAATTTGATCCAATGTATACCAAGCCAGTGGGTGAGAGAAATCTAGTCAGGTTATAGGCATAGTAAGTAATGGATCCTATAAATACCCAAGAAGATATGGGTGTCCTTGGTAGGTTGATCGGTTTGGGGTTTTCTAATAGTCATAGATCGCAATTTCGTCCAATTGTCACTTAAGTTCCTGCAAAATGTGGTGGTTTCCCCGAAAAATCATATTTTTCTAAGGGTTTGTGATATATCATGGTTTTTACCTGTTTTAAGCCATGATATAAGTGTGTTTTAGAGTCTTTTGTCGTGTCTTTGGAGTCATTACATGTGTTTATTAGGTACATGCACCTTTGGAGGATTATTGGAGATATTGGAGCATTTTGGGCAAAATGAGGAGCTTAAGCCGAGAGAGCTAATTTCACCAAGTCTGATCGACCTATGCAACGATCGTTGCACTATTAGCGTTGATCGTTGCAGCCCTGCGCCAGCACATTAATGAAGACTTTGGAGATTTGCATTTTTGCCCTAGAAAGTTTCAGTATTTGCGAAAAGAGCCCAAGACGTGATTAAGGCTTTATAATTAGGTTTTTGGTGTTTTGTTTTAGGGACGCATTCATACTATTAGCTTTTTAGAGAGAGAGACCTAGAGGCTGATCGTTCTGGTACTCCAGAGAGAAGATTTCAAACCTCTTTAACTCTTTACTCTTTTATTTTATGCAATCTATTTATTCATTGATTTGTGTTCCATTAATCATGTCTGAGTAGATTCATAGTTAGGTTTAGGGATTCTCGTTGGGGATTTAATGACCTGTGGGATTAATTTATCAGTTAAGGATTCATATCTTATTTGATTCTTCAACCTGAATTGTGCTTAATACTAGTTTCTAATCTGATCACTTAGAATCTAGACTTTAGGTTTATAAATTGACACGAAAGTGTGGTTTAAAATCTGATCTGTTTAGGTTGAGCAATTTAATTATCTGCAAAGAAATTTGGTTTAATTGAATTGTGAACAAATCAAACCTGCACTTAAGGCTAGTCTAATTTGTTAGGAATTGCTAAAAAATTTGGGCTTCTGCTAATTAGACTTAGAGAATTCTCGCAACGAAAGTTGGTTCATTCTATATCTATGTTTGAGTTCTAGAACTGAGCTTTATTTGATCATGACTTATAATTGATCTGCTTGTCTGAATTCCTGAGAACTCCCTAGACTTAACGCTTTTACTACTTGCTTCACAAAACCGTTCTTGCTACTGATTTACTTTCTGCTTAGTTATTTATTTTCTGATTTGCATCTCCTAGCTTGACTTGACATTCTATAGTCTACCGTAAGATTTCTTGAGTCCCTGTGTTCGACCCCTAGATACTACAATTGTCCTGTACACTTGCATTGTTAACTTAGGGAATTAAACTCTGAGCATATCAAGTTTTTGGCGCCGTTCCCGGGGACTCTTTTGAGTCTTCGATAGATTTGAATTTAAAGTTTAGACTAGGTTTTTTTTTTTTGTTTGTTTTTGTTACTAATTTCTCTGTTTTTCTGTCTCCGTGTGTTTCAGGTCTGATATCGCTTAGCATCGATCGACGCATCTGTTGAATCGATCGATACAAAGCGAATCCCGAGTTGAAACGATCGTTGCAGACCTTAACATCGATCGATACAGTGCGATTACCGACGGTTTATGCAGAAGCGTGAGACCAGAAGTAATCCGAACGCGAATCTCGTGAATCTCAGGCTTGAGGAACTTGCTAGACTAGAGAGAATAAACAGAAAAGGTCAATGAGCAAGAATGAGGAACAATCGCTTGATTTTGAGACCTAATGCTGAGGGTGTTCTGAGAGACCAATAGAACAACCAGTACAATGATGACAGGCTAAGGATTGATGCTGAGGGGCGTGTGATCCCTGATCCTGAACCGGCCCAAGGTCAAGGGCAAATGATTAATCCTCCTGCTAAAGAGAGGACTCTTGCTGACTACAACCGTCCCGATGAGTTCTTTGCTAACCGGTCAGCAATTGTACCTCCCGGCTTTGAGATGAATGACTTTGAGATCAAGACTGTCTACTACTCTGTTCTGAGGCAGAATCCTTTCTATGGTCTACCACATGAGCAACCCATGGATCATATTGATGACTTTGAAGACTTCATCACTGGAATGAAGTACAATGGGGTAAACTATGACTACCTGTATCTCAAACTTTTCCCCTATTCTCTCGCTGGAGAGGCTGCAGCTTGGCTGAAACAACTTCCACCTGGGAAGTTTACTACTTGGGATGCTGTGAAGAGGGAGTTTTTGAGGAACTTTTATGATGATGCTCGCTTTGATCAGTCGAGACAGGATATTCTCACCTTCACCCAAGGTCATACAGAGCCTTTTAAGTCTGCTTGGATGAGGTTTAAGAAGTGCCAACGTGACTGTCCTCATCATGGATTCTCTGAAGTGACGCTGCTAGGCATATTCTTCAGAGGAATTGATCTCCATTACCAGTCTGCATTGGATAATGCCAGCAATGGCAATTTCAATACAAGGACTCCTGAACAGGCTAGGACGCTGATTGATAACTTGGTGAGCAGTAATAGCACCAAGACTGCTGATAGAAGAAGGAAAGATTCTGGTGGAAAGATCGATAATCTGGAGATTGCTGATATCAGGAATAAGCTGGACACTGTTCACAGTTTGTTGACTGGAAAGAAATCTGTCCACTTTGTTCAGGAAGTTGAAGTGTTTGAGGCTGAAGAAGATCACCAGGAAGAGGATGTGAACTACATTAGTGGCTCTGGATTTCAAGGAAACAGGTTTGAAAATCAGCAAGGCAACAAGTTCTTTAATGGTAGACAAAAGAGTGCTTTCACAAGCAACCAGAACTCTTCTGGATATGGACAAACTGCTGGTTATCAGAAACCTTTTCAACAAGGTAATTCTTATCAGATGACTTATGGATCATCCTCCTATCAGGCACCTCCTGCTGCTAGTGCTCATGAGAGCAAGATGGAAGCCATGATGGAGCAGTTGCTGGAGGCTCAGACTGAGACTGCTGTAGACTTCAACAAGAAGCTGGATGCTGTGTATGAAGATCTGAATGGGAAGTTTGAATCCTTGAGTACACATGTGAAGCAGTTGGATACACAAGTGAACCAAATTTCAAGCTCAATCAAGGGGAAGAATGTCATGGACACCCACATCAAAGCTTGGTCAGTTCAGATTGATGATGGATCTAACCAAGGAGAGAAATTTGAGTTTAATACAACTGAACTCGTTGAAGAAGCTGAAAAATCCGAGACTAAAACACTAGTGTCGGTCGACATCAGTGATGAATTAACTGCATCGACCGTTGCACAAAGTGCAGCGATCGTTGCATGTCGTGAAGAATCAACATCACTTGTTTCTCGTGGTATTGCCGAAGAGAAGGCTCACAAGCCTACTACACCTTTCCCTGAAGTGTTTGAGATATCTCAACAAGAACTTGATGAAGCCAGACAATTGGAAGTAATGAATGAGAAGTTGGAAGAAGATCCACAACCTGATGATCCACCATATCACCCTTGTGTGCAGAGATACTTGGAGAAGATGCTACCTATGGACGAAGCGTTGAAATATTGGGTGATAGTGATCCTTAAACAAGTCAGTTATGTGTTTCTGACTTAGATCCCCAAGAAGCTACCTGATCATGGTATATTTGTGCTGAGTTGTTCCATCTTTGAGGATAGCTTCAGGCGCTCCTTGTGTGACTTAGAAGCTGCTGGAAATCTCATGCCATACTCTGTGGCAGAGAATATGGGGATGACAGATTTTTCACCCACTAGGACCTGTCTGGTCCTAGCTGATCAGTCAATAAGGATTCCAGAAGGAGTTCTTGAGGATGTCCTAGTCAGAGTTGGAAATTACCTAGTTCCGACAGATTTTGTGGTGCTTAAGTACGATAGTGAGCCAGATGATGCTCTAATACTGGGAAGACCTTTCTTGGCCACAGCTGGTGCGAAGATTGATGTGAGGCATGGTCTGATTGATCTCCATCTGGGAAATGAGCCTCTACACTTTGAGATGGATATGATGCGCATGCCAAAGATTGATGGTCAAACCTTTACCATTGAGGATGGACAGGAAGCGCAGAAGAGTGAGACTTTAGTTTCTGGTCCTGGAGAGGAGAAGATGGTGGTTTCTGAAGATTCCACTCTAACATATTCAGAGCCTGCAACTGTTTCTAAGCAGAAAGCTCCTAACATCAGACCCTCACCAAAGCAAAGGTACGCGTCTTCCAAACTCAGTTCTACTAACCTTACTGCTGTGAATGCAGGAGAACATAGCATCCCTTCTTTTCTTGGACGAGCTCACGCTGAAAATGCTTACTCTCCACCTTGGATGAGGAGACTTTCGCAGAGGCACTCACAGCCTCTGTCGAAACCTCCAGGAGCCTGATCTCGTTCGCCCAGTCAAGCCAATGCCTTAAACAAGCGCTGAGTGGAAGGCAACCCACTGTTTCGTTTGTACATATTTTTTTGGTATTTTGTTAGGATTTTACTTTTTTTTCGTTTTTGGTGTGTTCTTACTGGAGAATACGAGTCTGAAGAACTGCGTCAATCGTTGCACTTGTTGTGACGATCGATGCAGGGGGATTTGACGAAGAAAAATCGCCTTGCAGCGATCGTTGCGGTCCTGTGCATCGATCGCTGCAGGGAGATATGACGAGGAGACGAAGTCGCTCTGTGACGATCGTTGTGGTCCTGTGCAACGATCGACACAGCTGGTCCAAATTGAAATCGGCGGTATACATGCTTTAAACCAGAAATCGGATTAGTTCAATTTCGGTTGGACCAATCGCGATAATGCAACGATCGATGGACATAGTGCAACGGTTGATGCAATCACGTGCAGGTAAGTCCGATTTAATTCTTCTTTCTTCTTTCTTCTTCTTCATTTCACTTTCGCAACAAACCCTAGCCGAATCGTCTTTGTTGATTTCTCACTCAAATCTTGCTCGATTTTAACGATTCAAAGCTCTAACCTGCTCGATTTTTCAAGCTCTATCCGTATCTCTAATCAATTTGAGCCAAAACCAAGATGCCTCCTCGCAGACAGCCTCGTAAACGCGGCAGAGCTACTTCAGCAGCTGCAGATCAGACTCCTCCACCAGATGAGTGGTTTATACGCAACTCGACACCACCTGAGCCTTATCAGAGAGATTGTGAGGCCATACAGTTGCCTTGGCCTAAGGAAGATAAAACAAAGATTTCGACAGACAAGGTATGGGACATGGAGCCTGACAAGCTAATTAAGAGTGCAACATTCACTGAGAGGCCGATACATGAGTACTGGGATGATTACGATACACTGCTCTATAATGGTTGGGTTGATATGGACGTTCAGCCAACCAAATTTGCTGATTATTGGACTTGTAAGGCCTTAGGCATCGATGAGCAGGTGCTTGCATTGGTTAAGGGCATTGGTTTGGGGACGATGCCTATGCAGCACTACGAGCTATACCCTGATCTGGTGAGACACTTGCTAGCTACTTGCAGGGTCTACTACCCCGATGAGAGCCGCAGGAGAGCTGCAAATGGTACCTTTACCTTCATGAGTCTGGGAGCCAGGTATCGGGTTCCATTTCTCAATATATGACGTATTTATGGATTTAGTGTGGAGCCTACACGTTTCTTTATGGCTCTTGAGTGGGATGTGCAGAGCGCTCAGTATTTCTGGGACCATTTTGGTAGTGGCCGATATGACTCAAGGACTACGAAGCAGATTCAGATCAGGCATCCTGTTCTTCGATATGTGATACGCATCTTGGGATACACACTATTGTGCAAAGCTGAAGAGAACAAGATGCGAAACAATGAGATGGAGGTGCTCTTCATTGGGCTGAGAGAGTTGTTTGCTGATTCTGACTTGAGGGATCCTACCAGGGATCTGAACTTAGGAGCTGTGTTTGCTCATCATTTGTGCTCTCTGACGAAGAAGGCATTTGATGGAGCTAGTGTTGAGACAGTGGGGAGTCTTCTTACTCCCATATTTCGACATTGCAGGATCCCTTTAGAGGGTACAGAGCGTGATGATAGAGAGGTATTCATGGATTTTAGCCACCTGCAGAGTGCTACATGGTTGAAGGAGGGACGTATATGGGTCTATTATGACACACACGCTAGGAAGCGTGGTGTAGATCTTCCTGCTGCTGACCTGACCAAGATTGATACATTGGATGCGTTGAGTTTCCAGCCTCCTACGAACGATCAGCGCAGTGTACCTACGATGGCCCATCCTCTGGGTGAGCCTTCTACCCGGCCTTCTTCTTCCACTGCGCCTGCACCCGAGCCTGCTGCTGCTACATTTGACATTGGTCCTTATCCAGCTCCATCGGTACCAGTGAGTGAGATGTCCGACGGTGAGTGGAGAGAGCGTCAGGATGGTATATTGCGGAGCATTTTGGAGTTCATGCGTGGCTGCACTTGCAGGAGACAACCACAAGTTCATCAGCCCGTTCCTGTTCGTCGTCGTTGCAAGCGTTCTCCGACTCCCGCCACTTCGAGTAGTTTTGACCCTTATGCTGGCATAGATGATGAGTAGCGAGAGAGATTAGTCCCATTTTCAGACTATCGGTTCTGTTTCTTTTTTTTTACACTTCTTTTGACTACTCTTTGCTTCTTGTTGGTGTGGTTGGGATGATGTGCTTGATTCTAGACTATCTGTTGCTTTGATTTTGCTTGTTTGCGATGTTTTCAGCTTTCAGGTTTGAGTTTTGAGACTTTTCTCACGGACTAACTGCTGACTGCTAACTAAAACTGACGAAATCGCAATGCAACGATCGACACGGTCCCGTGTGTCGATCGATTCAACACGAAAATTGAACTGCAGCGGTCGTTACTGTTCTGTGCAATGATCGACACCAAATCGCAATCGCCCTGCAACGATCGTCGCATTTATGCGTAACGATCGTTGCAGGTGCGAGACAGGTAAAAATCAAAAGAACCTAGCACATCCCTTAACATTTTCTTCTTTTACCAATCCTAAGCTTGACACTACTGGGGACAGTGTGTTTTAAGTGTGGGGGAGGTGGTACTGACATTAATCTTTTTCTTTTCTTAGAGTCAGTTGTGTTTTTGTGTCGGTTTTATCGAGTCAAAACAATTTAAGTAGGAAACAATGAATTTTTGAGAAGCCAACAACACTTGCAGGAACTTAAGTAACCATTGGGATGAGCTTGCAGGATCAATCTATGACTATTAGAAAACCCAATGCAGATCAGCCTACTGAGGACACCCATATCAATTCAGGTATTCAGAGAATCCTTTACTGACTTCACCCCTAATTTTGACTTACTTTTCTCACCTAAGGGCTTGGTATACCTTGAGTCGGATTCCTCTGTTAGTTCTGACACAGCTTGTAAACCTGTCCAAGTAAGGTTCCCTTCTCCCCTTCCTTAAAGTAAAAAAAAAGAGAATAATAAATTGAGGATGAGCTAGTAGCTCTGAAGTGGTTGCAGGAGTGGTAGAGACCCCTATTACCTCCTGTGCATCCATGGAATGTGTCCAAAGTACACCCCATAACGGGAAGAGCACTGATAAAAAAAATAAAATGATACCCAATGGGGAAAAATCAGTTGCTAAGGAAGGGAAAAGAGAAGAAAGAAACCAGAAAAGATAGTATGGTGGTAAAGATCTAACAGAGTAAGAGTCCATGTGCCCTTTGATCGATACTCCTTAGGTGAGACCGCACTTAATAGCTTATAGAAGTCAGTAGGGTGAATTTGAATGCTCTGGATGTGATTGTGGAGTTTACTTAGGACAGTTGCTAAGTGTAGGGGGAAGTATATGTTGGTCTTGATGTTTTGCAGGTGAATCTTTCATGTGGCTTACTAAGGGGAATCTGAGTGTTGTGCTTTTAAGATGAAAGGAGTTTCTGAAGTTTTCAAACTTCTTCACCACATTCTAGTTTTCTGTTTTGCTTGAGGGCAGGCAAAGGCTAAGTGCGGGGGAGTTGATATATCATGGTTTTTACCTGTTTTAAGCCATGATATAAGTGTGTTTTAGAGTCTTTTGTCGTGTCTTTGGAGTCATTACAAGTGTTTATTAGGTACATGTACCTTTGGAGGATTATTGGAGATATTGGAGCATTTTGGGCAAAATGAGGAGCTTAAGCCGAGAAAGCTAATTTCACCAAGTCTGATCGACCTATGCAACGATCGTTTCACTATTAGCGTCGATCGTTGCAGCCCTGCGCTTGCACATTAATAAAAACTTTGGAGATTTGCAGTTTTGCCCCAGAAATTTCAGTATTTACGAAAAGACCCCAAGACGTGATTAAGGCTTTATAATTAGGTTTTTGGTGTTCTGTTTTAGGGACGCATTCATACTATTAGGTTTTTAGAGAGAGAGAGACCTAGAGGCTGATCGTTCTTGTACTCCAGAGAGAAGATTTCGAACCTCTTTAACTCTTTACTCTTTTTATTTTATGCAATCTATTTATTCATTGATTTGTGTTCCATTAATCATGTCTGAGTAGATTCATAATTAGGTTTAGGGATTCTCGTTACGGATTTAATGACCTGCTGGATTAATTTATCAGTTAAGGATTCATATCTTATTTGATTCTTCAACTTGAATTGTGCTTAATACTAGTTTCTAATCTAATCACTTAGAATCTAGACTTTAGGTTTATAAATTGACACGAAAGTGTGGCTTAAAATCTGATCTGTTTAGGTTGAGCAATTTAATTATCTGCAAAGAAATTTGGTTTAATTGAATTGTGAACAAATCAAACCTGCACTTAAGGCTAGTCTAATTTGTTAGGAATTGCAAAAAAAAATTTGGGTTTCTGCTAATTAGACTTAGAGAATTCTCGCAACGAAAGTTGGTTCATTCTATATCTATGTTTGAGTTCTAGAACTGAGCTTTATTTGATCCTGACTGATAATTGATCTGCTTTTCTGAATTCCTGAGAACTCCCTAGACTTGACGCTTTTAGTACTTGCTTCACAAAACCGTCTTGCTACTGATTTAGCTTCTGCTTAGTTATTTATTTTCTGATTTGCATCTCCTAGCTTGACTTGACATTCTATAGTCTACCGTAAGATTTCTTGAGTCCCTGTGTTCGACCCCTAGATACTACAATTGTCCTATACACTTGCAGTGTTAACTTAGGGAATTAAACTCTGAGCATATCAGTTTGATTCAATTAAACGACTCAACTGAATCTAAGAAAAGTAAATCAGTCTTAAGTAATCATCTCCCCCACACTTGAAACACAATGTCCCCAGTGGAATCGAAGCTAAGGCTTGGCGAAAAGTGATATGGAATGTGTTGAAATAGTGAAATCAAACTTAGTTTACCTGACCCGGAAACCTGCATCGATCGATACAACATGATGTCGATCGAGAACACGTTGTGATCAATTCAGAATTATTGTATGAGAGCTTGCATCGACCGCACACTTGGTGTATTGCTCAACACAAATGTAGTTGTGTAGACTGGTTTTCGTAGACAGACACAATTCGTGTCTTCACACAATTTTCCAACCTTTAGTTATTAAGATCATACAAACAAATATCATATGTAAAGACAATATCATAACATAAGGTTCAAAAGTTCCATACACAATGGACTGACATACAAATGGAGGAAAACATGAAAATGACATACAAATGGAGGAAAACATGAAAATGACTCAAGGAAAACCTGACCACCCGTTCGTTCGTCCGTACGGTCGCCCAGACACCCGACCACATGACCCGATACGTCCGTCCTAGACCATTCTCGACCCAATTACCATTTTTCTCGACCCAAACCAATTCTAACTTGGCCTTTGCTCCCAAAATCCTCCAGAATGGTGATCCACATCCATTCCCTATAATGTATCAACTCCGGGAAGTTCCTTATCCCGACTTTAACCCGACTTTCGGTCAAACTTGAATATATTTAAATCTGTGCAGTCTTTTCAAATTCCGTTTCAAACAACAGTTTTAAAATATTGTGTTTAGCCAATGCTGAAAGTTTCAGACCATTCTGAAAACTTTGAATTTTTGGCCATTCTTCATCCATTCCCTCTCGGCCGGTCATATCCCCCGTTCGGTCGTTCTACTTCTTCGGGAGGGTCATTACACGCCTTCTCATTTGTATCGCGCAAGGTCGTCAAACCTTTGTCTCTTCTCCGTCTTTTTAAATCAAAGTATCTTCAAAATCCCCTTGCATCGATCGACACATAGGCATATCGATCAACACAAGGTCCCATTCTGTGTCTCGTCTTCTATTTCCTCTAACTTAACTAGTTCATCAACACTCATACCCTTTTACAGCACCGGAGTGACCTCTTTACAACTTCTTAACGTGATGGCAATGCACTGATACTTTTCATTAGCATGTGTCCTTCCATGAAGGACTCCATCTTGCCTCTTCATAGATCCAACAGTCTGTGCAACCTGAATATCCAGATTCTTGACACAAGTGTTCAAAGATTTTAACTTCCCATTAAAATAAGTGTACAAAGCGTCAATATTGAAATTGAAGTCAATTGCAATCTTATGCTAACCATCTAGAATCTGCCCTAACGTAGATTTCATCTTAGTGTGTACGTTTGGTCCAGGAGGCGTCTGAGAGCAGGAAGAATCGTGATTCCTGCTGAAACTGTTGTAATTGCTAAAGTTGTTGTTGTTTTTGCTCTGGAAAGGCTTCTGGTACTATGGCTTGGAGACATAACCCCAGGCTTGTTGATTCCCAAACCTTTGACCTTGAAAACCATTCCCACCAATGTAGTTCACATCATTTTGTTCGCAGAAATCCTCACGCTCAAATGCTTCAAACTCTACACAAATTGGACTTACTTCTTGTTAACCAGAATGTTGTGAACCAAGTTCAATTTTGATTTTATCTCCGCGATATGCTTCCCATATGAATTTCCACCTTTTTTTTGCCTCTCAAAGTCTGCGTTCTTGGTTCTATTGCTAGACGCCAAGTTCTCAATCATCATATATGCTTCCTCTACAGATCTTATGTTGAAATTTCTATTACTCGCAAAATCGAGAGCCATCTGATACCTTCAATCAACACCTCTAAAGAAGGTACCTAACAATTGAACCTCACAAAAACCATGATGTGGAAAATCAAACATCCTAGAACTCGGAAACCACACCGAAGGTAGATTGGGTAAATGAAACATGGAACCACAACGTGTACAATCATTCAGAGAGACTAAAAGGAAGTGTTCCATGGTCTAGAATTAGCTTAGTTTAGTGGGAAAGAAGCTTAGCCGAGCTGGACAGGAAGTGTTCAGCTGGAATGAGCTAAACGGCCGAGCTGGATCAGCTGGCGGCCAGGTTAACTCAGTTTGGAGTAGTGTTGGGTAGTTGGGTCATCTAGTGGGCTAGGTCAGCTGGTGACACTAGTTGGGTGGTTGGGCGGTTACCAGCCAAGGGGCACACGTGGTTTGGCACCCCTTCACCAACCACTTGCACCCATTTGCCCAAGATACATATTTTGGAGATAACCTTTAAAGGGCAGGAGGAATGGCGATTTTGGGGATCATCTGGACACGCATACACGCCTGGGAAAACACAAAAAAATTACAGAAAAGATCCCAGCCTCACTTAAGAGGAGTCCCAAGGCTTCAAGGTCAGGAATTAAGGGCTTCATAGCTAAAAGCCACAAGGGATTTCCTGAGGTTCTAAGGTAAGACTGGGCACGACCACACACTAGAAAATATACAAAAGAAACCCAGAAAGAGAACCGTGAAGGCTGGTGGGAAAGAAGCAGGTTAGGGTCGAATCTTCAAGGGAAGATGGCCGGCGGTTTCCAAGGAAGATTTGGGGCAGTTTGTCAATCAATCCATGATCCCCACCACACGCAAGGAAATGTCCAGATAAACTTCAAGGAAATCCAGAAGGATTCAAGAGGGAAACACAAGGTCTTAGGCCGAAATCTATAAGGCAGCCCGTGAGAGAAAGAGGAGAGAACAAGGGGCTGTGGCCGATCTTCCCTCATGCGGTTTGGGAAAGATATTTGGGTGGTTGCTACAAGGAGAATCATTTCGACTCACATACACACAGGAACAAGGGAAGAATCCCAGGAAACCTCAAGGGTAAAACTTAAATGTTTGAGAGGTGGAAACAAAGAGAGTTGGCCGGTAATCCTAGAGGGATTGGCCGGTGGTTAAGGGACAAGGATTGCAGGCGGTTTAAGAGGAAAGTTGGGGTGGTTTATATGATAAAGCCAGGACTATACCCCGTAGACATAACCAGGGGAAAACCCAAGGATGATTTAGGCTTCTGACCGGTGTTCTTAAGGAAGAAGAGAGAAGGATTTAGCCGACGGTTTGTTAAGGAAGAAACGTGCAGTTCAAGGCAGTGAATTAAAGAGGGAGTGTGTGGAATCAAGGGAGGATTCAAATACAGTTAATAATAGAGACAAGGGGTTTTGAAAGGGTTAAGGGCTAGTCAAGCCACACCCCCAAGGTCAGGATAAGATTAGTGGTTATGGCCGAGTCGCGAAGGTACGCGGGGAGGGCGTGTGGATCGGGTCGAATGGGATGAACCGGATGATAAGCCATGAAGGCTGTATCGGCAGCTTAAAAGATCCAAAAACGGACTGAACCGTGTATACAAGGACTCAGAATAGCCTGAAAGTAGGTTGGTGTCAATTGGGCTTGATGGCCAAAATTGATCGCATGCATGAACAGACCATTGAAACGGTACGGTACTGGATCGGTCTAGGAAAGTGATACGATCACTTATATTTGGAGCTAGGCGATTGATCTGACTGACCTGAAGTGTTATGGATGACTTAGTGTCATCTCTCCTTGTTACTTAGACATGTGGGGCTGGTCGGTTGAATGCCTTGGTATCGAGGAGATGTTCGGACAGCCGAAGCAGCATAACTGACAGACTATGAGGGGCGACACGAATTGACCACGAAGAAAAGTGAAGATCTCACTTGTACATGGTCATGTGGGGATGTTTGGCTGAGTGACTAAGTACAAGAGATATTTGTTATGTTGGTTAAATGATTGAAAAAGCTAAGTTGGTGAAAGTAATCACAGGGACAATGGAAGTTGGATGTGGAATTAGCTTCAAACTGTCTCCACTCATAAGGCTAAGGTACATGCTTCTGGTACTCGAATATTGTTCAAAGGAGTTAATAGAACGGAATATGTGAATGGAGTAAACTAAGCTAGCAATTAGGTGGTTAGAATGGATAGTTAGGATTAGAACCTCATAAGGAGTTTTAAGGGAACAAACTAAGAGTTCATTAGGTTCACGGATGGATAGTTCTTAGAGGAACGTAATCAAGGTTAGATAAGGATTTCCGCTGCGTATTGTTAAGTATGAAGGATCTAAGACTAGAAACGAATAAGGAAGTCAATAGGAAGATCCGAGGAATACTTGTCGTAGAAGGAAAATTTGAAATATGAGGGGTTCTGGCCAGGAAACGGCCTGACCACGGTAAAGCATCGACCGCGGCCCAGGAAGGCCGGGTCGGGGTTTTACAGAAAATCTCTCTGGTACGCCCTAAAACGCATCCAAGAAGCCTTGAATGCATCAATAGGTCCCTGAGTGAGCTGAGATATGTTGTTCCTAAATTTTTCTGATCTCGCATCATCATAGAAATTCTGCAGGAAAGCATTTTTTGGTGTCATCCCAATTGGTAAGATATATAGTAGCTAACTGCTTCAACCAGTAAGCTCTATCCCCAACAAGAAAATGTGGGAAGATCTTGCAGAATCGAAAATCATAGCTTAATCCATTGTACTTCATGGTAGTCACCAAATCTTCAAATCTCTCAATATGATCCATAAGATTCATAAGGAAGCCCTGTTGGAATTGTGTCCAGTAATCTCGGTACTGTCTCTAGAAAGTAAGAGTATGTCAATGATCAGACATAAGTCATATAATGCTGGGGGTCATGATGGCTTGCTAGAGTCCGCTCATGATCTATAAGTCTTGGACTTATTGCCTTTATTATATGATCCCATATGGGTCACACGCCTAAGCTAACGGGAAAATACGAAGGAACGGCTTAGCAGAAGTACGGTAAAAGTGCTAGGCAATTACTGTATCAAGAGAGTCTAAAGGGCCTGATTAAATCCATGGGATTTAATCAGAACTGAGAAATGGGCCCAAAAGCCCATGAGAACTAGGAGAGATTTTAATGAATAAAATCAGACCTAGGTCTCTAATTTTCCTCAGCTTTTTGCGCCACCCACAGCCTCTCTCTGCGCCTCCCTGTCGTCTGGTCTAGCAGCCAATTCCCGAGCGTGCGTGTGTGAACCTTTGGAGGATTCATCCCTTGATGCATCTCTCTGATCTCTGACCTGTTCTACTTCTTCCGCTGCAACAAACAGGTAAAAGGTGAGATCATCTATGTTTCTATTACAAGAGAACCTAGATCTGTATGTTTAGGGTGATATGAATCTGTGAATTGAATCAGGATCATCTAAACAATTCCTACAGTGGTATCAGAGCCATTGGTTCTTAGGATTTCTTGTTTTAGATTCATGTTTAGGTTGTTTAATCTGTTTAGAAGTGTTCTGAATCAACTACTGATAAGAAAAACACTTAAGAAACTGAATTAAATCCTAAACTAATGAAATCGCAGATTCCAAACTATATGATTTGGATTGCGTTGGAAAGTTGGAACGGTTGGCGATCGCATGGACCGGCTGAGATCGATCGCAAGGATCCGATCGGCATGGTCGCATGGATCAAATCCGTTCACGTCCCGACCAGCCGCGAGAGTTGAGTCGAACGATCGACAGCGATCGCGGATCGCACGACTCGTCGATCGTCCCGTCTCGCTCGCTCTCGACCCGGTATGCCGTCCCGTCCCGATCAGCTCGCGTGACGATCGCGTGATGATCGGCCATCCCGATCGTGGATCTTGGATCGCACGTTCAGCGGCTGGTCGATCATGGTCGAAGAGCTAGGTCACGGCCGTGACAAATTCGTTTCGGTTCGTGACCAATTCGTTTCGGTTCGGCTTATGGTTCGGTTTAAAAACTTGATTAAAATCAACGTTTCGGTTTAATAAACAGATTTAATAATTTTATTAAGTCTGGTTAAACCGGGATAAGAAATCCAAAGTCGAAAATTGGATTTAGTGCCTAAACCAGGAATTTCTAATTTGATTTGGTTGGACCAAGTAAATTGAGAAAATCCGGTTTAGTAAATAACCGGTTGACAATTGTGGTCATCGTAGTAATTAAAATTTGGTTAGACCAATTTTAATGAACCAGACCGGTTATGTCAAATAATTGGACAATTGGGTCATGTCTTGGACATGGACCAATTCTTGGGCCTCGGGCCAAGAAGTTAAAACAATTGGGCCAGTTATTTGAGTCTTTCTTCAGATCAATTTAAAATTTATTTTATAAAATATAAAGTCGATTTTAAATTAAAGTTTCCGAAATTTTGAAATTAGAAAGTTTCTTAAAATAGAATTTTCTGGATTTGCGGGTTTTGGATTTTAAGAAATTTCTAAAGTTAGAAAGTTTCCGGTTTTAGAAAGTTTCCAATTTTAGAAAGTTTCCTAAAATAGTAGGTTTCCAAAATAGAAAGTTTCCCGAAATAGTAATCTTCTATTTTGGGAATAAAACTTTAAAATAAACCTACAAACCTCATGTAATATCAAGCGTTGGATGTCTTGTCCATTCTATGTCAGCCGTTGAAGCCCATTCAATTGTATTCATGGCCTTACAGTGTGAGGGTGTCTACTTTTGCGTGGGTAAGACGGTTTGTGATTCATAAATGTCATTGGGAGTCCCAGACATTAATGATTACATGACTTTATAGTCTGGTTTTCTTGACTAGGCCATCGGGAGTCCCGGGCCTTGAGACATCAGGGTGGATTGGGCCTCGGGCCCAGATTCACAACTAAGAGTTATATCACGGATATAATTAGCCGATATAGGGCTTACCGATATAAGCTAAGGTTGGGTGACGGCCAGTGGCCCACTTTAATCTTAGTTATATGTGGATCTTGGAATCATTATATTCTATTGAGGGTAACTGATGTTATTGAATATAATGCATGATTAATCATATTAAATTAATACGAGATTAATCATATTGAACATATTAACTAAAATCCTTTTATCTTATATTTCAGTTATGACTAGCACAAACAATCAAAACACTTTCTCGATCCGGTCTGTCCTTGAGATGGACAAGCTGAACGGATCAAATTTCTTGACTTGGTCGCGGAACCTGAGGCTAACCCTCAGACAGGAGAGAAAGGACTATGTCCTTGAGAGAGCTCTCCCCGTAAGGATCGGGTCCAATGCTTCTCATGCAGTATATGATGCTTGGAATAAGCATTATAATGATGCGGTAGATGTGCGTGGTCTGATATTGGCCACCATGGACTCAGACTTGCGGGAGCAATATGAGAACATGGAGTCGCCAATAGAGATGATCAGCAGCCTGAAATTGAAATTTCAGGAGCAGATACGAGTGGAGAGATACCAGTTGGTTAAGTCTCTCACTAGCTGCAAGCTACCGAATGATCATCCAGTGAGTCCTCATGTCAGTAAAATGATAGGTTATATTGATAACCTGAGGAAACTGGATTATCCAGTTAGCCATGAATTGGCAACTGAGATCATTCAGCAGTCACTGCCGTCAAGCTATGATAAGTTCGTAAGGAACTATATCAAGAAAGGCTTAACGAAGACGTTGACTGAACTGCATGATATGCTCAAAACGGTTGAGCCAAACGTGAAGGGCAGGTTTATTAAACCTAGTATTGACAAGGGTGAAGACAAAGTTGTCCAGATTTTGAATCATGGCAAGCGTGTGTCTTCTGAGCTCAAGTCAGATACCTCTTACGTTGGTAAGTGCTGCTACTGTAAAGAGATAGGGCATTGGAAGAGAGATTGCATAAAATTCATGGAAGACGATGAGGAGTTAAAGTTAATGTATAAGACTACTTCCTCAGGTATTCATGTTATTACTTCAAGTTCTACCTTGCAGGTATTGGATACTGGTTGTGGCACTGATATTTGTTGAAATATGCAGAGCCTAAGCAACAGTAGAACGTTGAAGGAAGGGCAAGTGGAATTGCATGTCTGGAAGGAGCTATGGATGCTGCCTCAGTCATAGGGTTTTTCACTTGTAGATGCCTTCGAGGCTTGGTTTTGTATTAAGTAATTGCTACAATGTACCTGCTTTAAGCATAGTTGTTTTTCATTTTCTTATAAGAATTTGAATGATTTTATTTTGATAAAAGACAAGGTTTTGTTCTTTTGATCTTAATGAAATATTGATTGTAGCACCCTATTCAAGGAATGGGTTTTATGTCCTAAACCAAAGATTGCCTAAATGTAACATAAATACCAAATTGGTTTAAATCTGATGAATTAAACCTGATTTTTCTTGGCATAAATGTCTTGGTCACAGAGAGTGAGTCGAATTCAGAAATCCCATAGTTATGAACTGTTGGGCTCAATTGAATGAATGTCTTATGAGACTTGAATTCTGCTTACTAGACCAAAAGACAAAGGGCACATCTTAGCCAAGCTAGAGAAAGGCCCAAAGGCTTATTGGAGATTGAACATACTCATGTATGTGGTCCGATGAGCAACAATGCCAGAGAAAATTTTTCTTGTACTTCATTGTCTCAACTGATTAATTCAGTGAGTAAGACTGTGTTCATTTAATGAGACACATGTCGGAATTCTTTGACATGGTCGAAAGAAGTCGGAATTCTTTGACATAGTCGAAAGAGTTCCAGAATGAGGTATAGAATGTGAGTGACAGAAGTATTGAGACTCTGGATAAGACCACGAGTAAGAATACTTAAGTCATTGATAGTGCGATCATCTGAATGAGTGTGAAGTCGTTTCACAGCTCAATTTCTCCTGAAAACCTTAAGGTGTTTCTGTGAGAAAGAATCAGATCTTATCAGAGATGATTAAAGATGAGTCACATGAATCTTCCATGATATTTTATAAGAATAACGCTCTAAAATATCTAAGTTTACGCTAAAATAGTTCCACCAATATCAGTTGAAAGACACCACGTAAATGTGGATTGGAATCGATCCAAATTCGTCTTTACTGAGTATTTGTAGTTGTGCTACTTCGCTGGTTGTCCTAGGGAAACCAAGGCTTGTTAGTTTTACGTCCATTCTGTTTTCTAAGAAGGGAAGTCACTTTCCAAGAAGAACAGTGGGAGTAAAAATGTAACTCGAAGAAATTCTTGTTATTTTACGTCCATTCTGTTTTCTAAGAAAGAAAGTTATTTTCAAGAAGAACAGTGGGAGTAAAAGTATAACTCGAATTTCTTCGAGATATACAGGAGGCTGCTCAACCTGTTGAGGGAGAGCAACGGATGGATTTACAGATTTCTGTAGAATCTACACCCGTGGAGCCTGAAGTTCGGAGATATGAATGAATCAGTTACTAATCCGAGAGTGATTTCTCGTTATTAGTTGAACCTGATAATCATTGAAATCTGCACCTGTAGAGCCTGAAGTTCGCAGATATGAAAGAGTCAGTCGCTAATCCGAGAGTGAATTCTCGTCATTAGTTGAACCTGATGATCATTGTAAGTTCGAATGATCTGATGATCATTGAAAACGACAAATCTGCGAAATTCAAAGAAGTGAGCCCGGACTCCGAAGAATTACATTTTGTGTAAGTTGGCTTCATCGATCCATTCATGGATGGAAGCAAACATATCAGAGTTGGAATCTTCGTTCTGTTAAAGTAGTCAAGGTTTTGACTTGAACAGGAACGAAATGGAACTGAGCGTTTACTAATAGATTAGTGGGAACGATATTGCATTTCTCAAAACGTATGTCGATGACATACTGATTCTCGGAAACAACGTCCCAATGCTGTAGTCGGCAAAGGACTGGCTTGGGAGTTGGTTTAGTGGTTGACATGGGTAAAGCCATGAAAGTCTTGGATTCTGGATCTAAAGATAGAGATCCAGAAGAGCTGGTAGGACAGAGTCAGGATTCTTATGTGACAAAGTCCTACACGTTTTCAGCATTCCAAGAAGGGTTTTATGCCAATGTCACATGGCAATACGTTAAGCAAGAAGCAGTGTCCTACGATAACTGCTGAGCTTGAATGCATGTACAGGATTCATATGCGACGGCAATTGGATCTATCATGTATGCCATGACACGTACTTGTTTTGATATTGCTTTAATGTTAAGCAAGACAAGTAAAGACCAGTCAAATCCAGCAAAGAATCACTGGATTGCCGTAAAGAATATTCTAAAGTATTTGAAGAATACTAAGGATAAGTTCTTTAGGTAAAGAAGAAAGTGAGGTGCTACAAGTCGATAGAGTCTGAAAGGCAAGTTTCCAACAGACAAAGATGATTTCCGGTCACAGTCCGGTTATGTCTTGTGTTTGTTTGGCGGTGCACGGCACTGTTGCTGACTCCATGACTTAAACTGAATATTTCGCAGCTTGGGAAGCAGCGAAAGAGGTTGTTTGGAAAGAAGAGTTCATCACTGAACTTGATGTGAATCCCAGCATAGATGAGACTAGCTGCACATCAGAGGTCCAAACAACTTGAGGATAGGTATAACCTATTCCATAAGATAAATGACAGAGATGTTAAGTAGATCAGCAAGTTTCATCGAATGAGAACGTTGCTAATCTATTAACGAAGCCACTCCTTAGGCCTAAGCACGAGTCTCGGACTGTAGCTGTAGGATAAGTGAAATTAAGATGTAGTCTTGATTTCAGTGGGAGTTATTAAAGGGCTTTATTTAGTTATTTGATATGTTCTTGTAAAACATTTATGATGTTTAATGAAATTATTATTTCAAGATTATTTTAACTGTGATGAAATAATCGTTCCAAAATGATATGAACCATTTTATAGGTCATCGAAGTAAATGACTTGATCTTGAGTCATCAAAGTCATTTAGCTTGATCATAAGACCCTATATTTGATAGATGGTTTATATCATCCTGTCCCTAGTCGAAGGTTGTTGAAATTGGAACACCAACAACCGTGTGAGACTGGATTGGTACGTGACTTATGACAAAGTCTTAGTGTGTCATAGATGCGCGGCATCAAAGTCAGTACATAGGTGTATGTTGGGGAACATACGACCGGACAAGACCCGCTTATAAGAACTCTTCAGGATATTTATATCTGTGTCATAAGAGATTCTTACTACGACTATAGAGTATAGTCCTTAGACCTGAGTTCGCATGCATGTGACTGCACATGGACTGATGCACTTTGATCATTGTCTAACGCTATCGTTCTGCGATAGTTATAAGGACCTTGTTTGGGTACATTATGAAATGAGTAGTTTACAGTGATGGAACAAGACGGAATTTGTCCCTCCAATATAAATGGAGTGAATATCTCTAGGCCAATCGGAGATTTGAATACTGGAAAATGCATGGCCATGCTCAAACGGACTGTCCCGAGTCGTTTGGATTGTCAGTATCAAATCAGAGTCCGATGAACAAGATTAGGCTTTATAAGGATGACACTAATCTTGCCTTATGACTAATCGAGATATTGAGACAAAAGGATTATGAATACAGAGATTCCAGTACAAGTGGGAGATTGTTGGAATTGTGTCCAGTAATCTCGGTACTGTCTCTAGAAAGTAAGAGTATGTCAATGATCAGACATAAGTCATATAATGCTGGGGGTCATGATGGCTTGCTAGAGTCCGCTCATGATCTATAAGTCTTGGACTTATTGCCTTTATTATATGATCCCATATGGGTCACACGCCTAAGCTAACGGGAAAATACGAAGGAACGGCTTAGCAGAAGTACGGTAAAAGTGCTAGGCAATTACTGTATCAAGAGAGTCTAAAGGGCCTGATTAAATCCATGGGATTTAATCAGAACTGAGAAATGGGCCCAAAAGCCCATGAGAACTAGGAGAGATTTTAATGAATAAAATCAGACCTAGGTCTCTAATTTTCCTCAGCTTTTTGCGCCACCCACAGCCTCTCTCTGCGCCTCCCTGTCGTCTGGTCTAGCAGCCAATTCCCGAGCGTGCGTGTGTGAACCTTTGGAGGATTCATCCCTTGATGCATCTCTCTGATCTCTGACCTGTTCTACTTCTTCCGCTGCAACAAACAGGTAAAAGGTGAGATCATCTATGTTTCTATTACAAGAGAACCTAGATCTGTATGTTTAGGGTGATATGAATCTGTGAATTGAATCAGGATCATCTAAACAATTCCTACAGCCCATGAAACCGATGCTGTCCAACAAGAGTGTAGTATGACGTCTTTAGTTCAAAATCGTTCCTCTGGATCAGAGGAAGTCTGATCGCAGACTTGTTTTGAATATAACTCACCATGCTTTTTGAAATCACAGAGTGTCCTTCCTCTTGCAAATTTCGCTTGTACATGTGCCCGTGCAACAGCAGCACCAGCAGCCTATGCAGTAATTTGTGCATGTTCTGCGCCCGCAACAACGATTGGGACAATGTAATTTTCTTCAACATCCAGTTTCTGACCCTGATCATTGTAAGCATGACCCTCTCAGTCTCTCAGAATACCAGCCTCATCTCGTTCTAGTACCACAACGTTACGATTCAACATCTCAGCTGATTTCTTTGCTTTTCCGTTCATACGTTCCAACCTTGCAAGCTCCTGATTTAGAAGCAACAAAAGCTCTTTATCCAGATTGCTTCTAGTACACAATTAAGCATGCACTTTCTGATGTCAGACCATGCGTCGATCAATGCTAATGATTCTAACGTAACCTGAAAAACTCAAGACATCATAAAAAATAACGATATGAGTAAAACTGAAAATCAAAAACTTAGTCAAAGATCTAAACTTAAATCGATCGGAGACTCAAAAGAGTCCCCGACAATGGCGCCAAAAATTTGATATGCTCGAAGTTTTAATTCTCTAGAACTACACTGCAAGTGCACATAATGCAATTGTATTATATAGGGACCGAATCCACAGAGACTCAAGACTTTCACGATAGACTTTCAGTCTCATGATAGACTTTCAGTTTCAAATTAAGCTAACTAGGAATAATTTTTATCAAACAAAATCAATGCAAGAATAGTAAAATTAGTTTTTTTCATTTGAGAAAAGCATCACGTCTCGAGAATTTCTTAGGAAATCAAGCAATGGAAATCAATTATCAGTCATGTCGAATTAGGAATGGTTCTAGAACTCAAACTAGATAGATAAAATAAAAAAACTTTTGTTGCGAGAATTTACGAAGTCAAAATCCTAAAAATCAAAATTCCATTGCGGCTTCTAAGCATTAAACTAGCATTTAGTCCAAGTTTGATTTGTTCAAAAAATATCTAATCCAAATTTCTTTGTATTTATCTAATTTGCTCAACAAAAGTTCTGTTAGATTATAAATTATACTTTCACGTCAAATTAACAACCTGTGATTTAGATTTAGGTGAAGAACTAACCAAGTTATTATGCCTAACAGATAAATCAATCAAACATTCCATGAAATCCCTAACAAGAATCCCTAAAGCTAATTAGAGATCTATTAAGAAATACATAATAAAACCCAAGACATGATCAAAATAGACATCATATAAAGAAAAAGAGAATAAGAAAAGGGGTTCGAAATTTTCTCTCAAAAGCAGTACAATGTATCGGATCAGCCCACACACTCTAATCTCTCTCAAAACTCAAAGTATGAAAGTATGAATGAGATAAGACTCCAAGAACCTAATTAAATGACTAATACATGTTTTGGATCACTTCTATAAATAATAAAACTTATGGGTCATCTTGTAATTCTTAATAACTCGCATGGATTGGTGATTGAGGTCCCGTGTCGACCGATGCAAATGATTCAACGATCGATGCTCAGCGTAAATGTGGATGGTGACTTTGATCATGTTGGCTTCAATCTTCAAAACGTCTGATAGGTCAAGAATTATCCCTATTCTAACAGCAAGTGCACAGTGATGTAGTTGTAGTACTTAGGGTATCGAATCCACAAGGACTCTTGTCACACAATAGATTATAAGTAATTCAGATTTAAGCTAAGCGAAGCAATATTGGAAAACGGTAAACAAAATAGCAAGTAAAGAAATCAAACGAGGGGGTTGTAAGCAATTAACGAAGGTGTCAGGTTTCAGGAGTTCTCAGGATATCAGGAAATCAGATAACAAACAATCAAGATTCAATCTATAGTGTTCTTGAACTAGAATCACGACGGTAAAACTAACCAGCTGTCGCTGCGATAATTATCTATGTCTAACAACCTAGCAGACCAAATTCCTTTGCGAATCCTAGAGTTCTAAACATGCATTAATTCCAAGTTCGTTCGTTCACAATTTCTCTAAACCAAATTCCTTTGCGGATAGATAAATTGCTCACCAAATCAGATCTAGTTAAATAAACCAACTGTCGTTGCATAAATCAACCTAGAATCAGTAATCTAAATGGCCAGTTCAGATCAAGCATTAAGAACAGATTAGATGAAGAACTAGATGATGAATCTAATAAATTAGTTAATCTAACATTCCTTCAAATCCCTAATGAGAATCCCTAACCTAACGAGGGATCTACTCAGACATAGCAATCATAACAGAAAACATGGTCAAAATAGATATCATAAATAATCTGAGAATAAGAACAGGGGTTCGAAATCAAGTCTCTTTCGAGAAAAAAACCCGCCCCCAAAACTCTCTCTGAAAATAAAACTTTGTTATCAAAGCGTCTGTAAGCGTCCCCCAAAAACTGATCTAAAAACCTAATTAAAATAGCTAAAACACGTTTTGGGCTTCCGTGTAAATATCAGGAAATTCTGGACACAACTTTAATTTCATCATTCTTCATTAAACCGCCGAGTTTGGCCCATTTCGCATATGCAACGATCGACGCCAAAGGTGTTTCGATCGATGCATTCCTCAAATGTCGACAGAGAACTCTATCTCTCGGTCAAACACTCCAAAAAGCTCCAGAAAGTGCCATAATCACCAAATCTGCTCCAAATGTGCTTGTACCTAATAAAAACCTGATAAGACTCTAAAACATAGTAAAAGACTTGATAAATAAGATATATAACATGGTTAAAAGCCCTAAAATCCATGGTATATCAACTCCCCCACACTTAGCCTTTGCTTGTCCTCAAGCAAAACAAAGAACTAAAATGTAGGCAAGAGGTCTGAAAACTTTCAGAAACTCTTTTCATCCTAGAAGCAATACCACTCAGATTCCCCTTAGTAATCCACTGAAAGAATCACCTGCAGACATCAAGACCAACATATACTTCCCCCACACTTAGAAACTGTCCTAAGTAAACTCCACAATCACATTCACGCATTCAAATTCACCCTACTGACTTCTGCAAGTATTTAAGTGCGGTCTCACCTAAGGAGTATCGATCAAAGGCACATGGACTCTTACCTTGTCAGCTCTAGACCACCATACTATCTTTCTTTGGTCCCTTTCTTCTCTTTTCCCTTCCTTAGCATTCTGATTTTTCCCCGTTGGGTATCATTTTTTTTTTTTTATCAGTGCTCTTCCCATTAAGGGGTATACTTTGGACACATTCCATGGATGCACAGGATATGATAGTTGTAGCTACCACTCCGAGAGACCACTTCGGAGCTACCACTTCCCGTGTGTCGATCGTTGCTCAGGACCGCAACGATCGCTGCAGTGCGATTTTTACCTCAGGGTGCGGTGATTCTCGATGGAACCACTCTGGTGGTGGAACGTACTGACGTGTAGCGGTTGGTGCGGTGCCTCTACGTTTGCTGCATTCAAGAATTTAAAACAAATTAGTCTCGGCAAATTCTCTGTGAAATCGTCGAGCAACGATTTAAATCGTGCCAAAATCAACCCAAAATCTCACAATCAGCAATAATCAATCTCTAATCACCCTAAATCAAGTCTATAATAACATGCAATCATCATTTTCAACCCAAAATTTCCTAATCCTAAAACCCTAAATTTTAATCCGAGAATGAACAAATTGGGACACATTACCTTGGATTTGCTTCGAATGGATTAGAGATATAGATAAATCGTGTAAAAACAAGGGGAATAGGACTTTGAATAAACAAAAACGACGAAGAAATGAGTGATTTAGAGAGATGGAGTTTCGTGATGTACGGTCGGCGAAATGAACAAGAAGAGAAGAGAGAAAGGTTTAAGGTACTTACCTCGATCGTGGGTGCAACGACCGTTGCTAATGCGCAACGAGCGTTGCTAGTGAACCGGGTCGATTCCGGTTTAGCTCAACGTACCTTAATTTTGCAATTTAAACCAATTGCAACGACCGTTGCAAATTAAGCAACGATCGTCACACATCGCCAGACTCGCGTTCTGTATCTAAAAACTCAGCAAAAACAAATAAAAACGTGAAATCCTAAGAAAAAAACCAAAAATAAGAAATAGAAATACTAGAACCTAATAGTGGGTTGCCTCCCACTCATCGCTTGTTTTAAGTCATTAGCTTGACTTTTTGGAAGAAGGTCAGACTCATGGGGGTTTCAACAGAGACTTTGAGTGTCTCTGTGAATGCCTTATCATCCATGGAGGTGTGTAAGCAGTAGCAGCATGAGATCGTCCAAGGAACGTAGGAAGGAATGTAGGGCGGGATTGACACTTGGGTGGCGTAGAGCGTTTTCCTGCATTCACAGCATTGGAGTCAGGAGGTTTGAGTTTAGAAGGTGCATACCTTTGCTTTGGTGGAGATCAGATGTTCGGAGCTTTCCGCTTCTGAGTAGCTTTAGGTTCTGAAGATGTTAGAGTAGATTCCTGAAGGACCACCATCTCCTTATCCACCACTACCATGTACTGAATTACATCTTTAGACCTTACAGGAGCTTTTGGGAATGGTATTGGAGGTTTATAGATCTTTTCCTTAACCACTCCACGAGGAATAAGTGAGACTGGTTCTTCACGGTGTGAAATGATCAACGCACTTGGTGAAACGATCGATACAGGTGTTTCAGCTCGAGTTTCAACTTCAGTCTCGGGTTTCTCAGCTTCCTGGTCTAATTCAACAGTCCTAAACTCAAATTTCTTCTCTTGACTTGGTCCATTATAAGTCTGAACTATCCTAGCCAAAAGATCAATGTCAATCTCTGTTGAGTCTGGTCCGTCGAAGCTCTCAAACTCAGGGAATTCAATCTCGGATTCTTCTCTGTTTTCCACAATTTCCATAGCCTTAACTTCAAGGTATGATCCCTGATTCATCCTATGGTCAATCTGAACTGAGGTGTCGTTGACATGAGCTTTCTGAGCATTCTTCTTTTTGGCATTATTTGAGATTTGATCCATCTGTGTATCCAGCAGCCTCATATGAGTGTTCAAGGACTCAAGCTTACTATTCAAATCAGTGTAAAAGGTATTAATCCTCGAGTTGTAAGACGCAGTGGTCTGTTGTTGTACTTCAAGAAGCTGCTCCATCATGACTTCCAATCTGCTTTTACGTGTGGGTGCAGGAGGTGCTTGGTGAGATGAATAACCATAGTCTCTCGATCTCAGAGAGTAATTAGAACTTTGTCTCTGCTGATTTACACATGTCTGTCCATAATAATCAGCTCCAGCTATATAATTCACCTCTGCAAATCCTCCAGCTACTGCATCAGCTCGGATTTGTCTCTTCCCAAGTAAGATGTCGTGGATAGAATCAATCTTGTCTCTCATTTCAGCTACCTTCCCAACCAATGCATGATATTCTGGTAGGATGGAGTTTCCTTCCCCATCTAGTTTCTGACCCTTTGCGTTGCATATATGACCCTCTTGGTATCATAAAACGCCGTTTTCACCGCGAATCAGAATCACAGGTTCCATTGGAGTGAAACCTGTTAAGTGCTCAAGCTCTCGGTATCACTGGTTTCGCCTTGTGTCGATCGATGCGAGGTATGCGTCGATCGATGCAATGCGATTCCTGCAACACCAAAGAAACAAGAATGTAAGCAAATATAAAAATAAAATAAAATTAAGAAAATGCTTAGTCTAATTCCTAATACTGAATCTATCGGCGAACTCAAAGAGTCCCCGGCAACGGCGCCAAAAACTTGATAGGTCAAGAATTATCCCTATTCTAACTGCAAGTGCACAGTGATGTAGTTGTAGTACTTAGGGTATCGAATCCACAAGGACTCTGGTCACACGATAGATTATAAGTAATTCAAATTTAAGCTAAGCAAAGCAATATTGGAAAACGGTAAACAAAATAGCAAGTAAAGAAATCTCGATGGAACCACTCTGGTGATTATCAACCTAAAGAATATGAAGACATAATCAATGAATAATTAGATATCATAAAAGAGATTAAACAAGTAAAAGGGTTCGAAAACTTCTCCAAAACAAATGTAGTACAGGATCAGATCAGCCCCAAAAGCTCTAAAAGCTCTCTGCTCTCAAATATGAATGCGTATGTAAGCGTCCTCCAAAAACTGATCTAAAAACCTAATTAAAATAGCTAAAACACGTTTTGGGCTTCCGTATAAATATCATTAACTTCTGGGCACAACTGCAATTTCATCATTCTTCATTAAACCGCCGAGTTTGGCCCATTTCGCATATGCAACGATCGACGCCAAAGGTGTTTCGATCGATGCATTCCTCAAATGTCGACAGAGAACTCTATCTCTCGGTCAAACACTCCAAAAAGCTCCAGAAAGTGCCATAATCACCAAATCTGCTCCAAATTTGCTTGTACCTAATAAACACCTGAAAAGACTCTAAAACATAGTAAAAGATTTGATAAATAAGATATATACCATGGTTAAAAGCCCTAAAATCCATGGTATATCAACTCCCCCACACTTAGCCTTTGCTTGTCCTCAAGCAAAACAAAGAACTAAAATGTAGTCAAGAGGTTTGAAAACTTTCAGAAACTCTTTTCATCCTAGAAGCAACAACACTCAGATTCCCCTTAGTAATCCACTGAAAGAATCACCTGCAGACATCAAGACCAACATATACTTCCCCCACACTTAGCAACTGTCCTAAGTAAACTCCACAATCACATTCACGCATTCAAATTCACCCTACAGACTTCTGCAAGTATTTAAGTGCGGTCTCACCTTAGGAGTATCGATCAAAGGCACATGGACTCTTACCTTGTCAGCTCTAGACCACCATACTATCTTTCTTTGGTCCCTTTCTTCTCTTTTCCCTTCCTTAGCATTCTGATTTTTCTCCGTTAGGTATCATTTTTTTTTTATTAGTGCTCTTCCCGTTAAGGGGTATACTTTGGACACATTCCATGGATGCACAGGATATGATAGTTGTAGCTACCACTCCCAGAGACCACTTCGGAGTTACTAACTCATCCTCAGTTTATTAGTTTTTTTTTAATTTTATGGAAGGGGAGAAGGGAACCAAATAGGACAGGTTTACAGGCTGTGTCAGAACCAACAAAGGAATCCGACACAAAGTATACCAAGCCCTTAGGTGAGAAAATTAAGTCAGTATTAAAGTGAAGTCAGTAAAAGGATCCTCTGATACCTGAAGTGATGTGGGTGTCCTCAGTAGGTTGATCCGTGTTGGGTTTTCTAATAGTCATAGATAGATCCTGCAACTTCATCCCAATGGTTACTTAAGTTCCTGCAAGTGGTATTAAAACTTCTAAAAAATTCACTGTTTCTTACTTAAACACTTTTGACTCAATAAAACATTTTTTTTTTTTTGAAAACAGGACTGAATCTAAGAAAACAGAAAGATAATAGTCAGTACTACCTCCCCCACACTTAAGACACACTGTCACCAGTAGTGTTAAGCTAAGGGTTGGTAAAAGAAAGAAAAATGTTATGGAAGTGTCGAGTTTTATCTGATTTTTACCTCTGTCGCTCTTTGCATCTATCGTTGCATAAATGCATCGACCGTTGCAAGGCGACTTTTCATAGTGTGTCGATCGTTGCTCAGGACCGCAACGATCGCTGCAGTGCGATTTCCTTAGTGTTGTGACGATCGACACAAGGTTGTGTCGATCGACGCACTGCCATTTTTCGGATCAGTCAGCAGGTTAGCAAGTTAGTCCGTGAGAAAATCCAAATTTTCGAACCTGCAAGCTGTAAAACTCTGACAACAGGTTAAATCAAAGCAACTGATAATCCTCAAAAAAACAAATCATCCAAACATAATCATCCTAAGAAAATCAAAAGAAAATGCAAAGAGAAAAAGAAAAACAAAAGAATACAGAACCGAAAGTTTGAAAATGAGACTACGCTCACTCGCTCTCATCATCTATCCCAGCATATGGATCAGTACCGCCGGAATCCTCAGGAGAACGCTATCTGCGTCGACTGGCAGGAACGGGCTGATGAACCTGTGGCTGTCTCCTGCAATTACAGCCACGCATCCACTCCCAAATGGTCTTCAGTATCCCATCATGATGCTCTCTCCACTCAGCCTCAGACATCTCATCAAGAGGAACTGAAGGGACAAGAAAAGAGCCAATGTCGTCAGTAGGGGCAGCAGGTGCAGGTGCAGAGGAAGTAGAAGCTCGTGTACAAGGCTCTCCCAGCGGATGAGGCATAGAAGGGATTGTGCGCTGAGCTCTAACAGGAGACTGGAATCTCAAAGCATCCAGCGTATCTATCTGTGTCAAACCAGCAGCAGGAAGATCCATGCCATGCCTCGCAGTGGCAAGGTCATAATAAACCCATACACGTCCCTCCTTGAGCCATGTAGCGCTCTGCAGGTGACTGAAATCGAGGAACTCCCTGTCATCATCGCACTCTGTACCCTCTAAGGGAATCCTGCAATGCCTGAAAATGGGAGTAAGCAGACTCCCCACTGTCTCCGTGCCCACGCCATCAAATGGCTTCTTCTGCAGGTCGCATAGTTGATGAGCAAAAACAGCTCCCAAGTTGAGTCCTCTAGCGGGGTTTCTCAGATCAGTACTCCTGAACTGCTCCCTCAGCCCAATAAACAGCATCTCCATATCATTCTTTCGCATCTTGTTGGCTTCAAACTTGCACAACAGAGTAGATCCCAAGATGCGCAAGACGTATCTAAGGACCGGATGCCTAACCTGAATCACTGGTGAAGTCCGCGAGTTGTACCGCCCGTTGCCAATGTAATCCCAGAACTGCTGAGCCTCTGATGGTTCCCACGGAAGGGACATATCAATGCGCGTCAGCTCAGTGCAGAACCCATAGATCCTGCAGATATCAAGAACGGGAACTCGATACCTGGCTCCTAGACACATGAAGGTAAAGGTACCTCCTGAAGCTTTCCTGCTATCTGGGTTTGGATAGCCAACCCTGCAAGTGGCAAGCAGCTCCCTAACCAACTCCGGGTACAAGTCATAAGGTTGCATTGGCATTGTCCCCAGACCAATGCCTTTGCACAGTGCAAGAACCTGCTCATCAATGCCAAGACTCTTGCAAGTCGAGTAGTCTGCAAACTTAGTTGGCTTAAGAGTCATGCGACACCAACCATTGTACAGCAGTGTATCATACTCATCCCAATACTCATGCAGTGGTCTCTCTGTGAAATCGTCGGACTTGAGGAGGTCAGCAATATTTCTTGGCCACTCTCTATATTACTGGATCTCTGTCATTTCTGCTCGGGCCCAAGGTAGTGCTATTGCCGGACCAACCCTCACATAATCCTCAGGGTGCGGTGATTCTCGATGGAACCACTCTGGTGGTGGAACATACTGACGTGTAGCGGTTGCTGCGGTGGCTCTACGTTTGCGGGATTGTCGAGGAGGCATCTGCATTCAAGAATTTAAAACAAATTAGTCTCGGCAAATTCTCTGTGAAATCGTCGAGCAACGATCGTTGCACGAGTGGCGACGATCGTTGCAAAGCGATTTCACAGTCGCAAAGCAACGATTTAAATCGTGCCAAAATCAACTCAAAATCTCACAATCAGCAATAATCAATCTCTAATCACCCTAAATCAAGTCTATAATAACATGCAATCATCATTTTCAACCCAAAATTTCCTAATCCTAAAACCCTAAATTCGAATCCGAGAATGAACAAATTGGGACACATTACCTTGGATTTGCTTCGAATGGATTAGAGATATAGATAAATCGTGTAAAAACAAGGGGAATAGGACTTTGAATCAACAAAAACGACGAAGAAATGAGTGATTTAGAGAGATGGAGTTTCGTGATGTACGGTCGGCGAAATGAACAAGAAGAGAAGATAGAAAGGTTTAAGGTACTTACCTCGATCGTGGGTGCAACGACCGTTGCTAATGCGCAATGAGCGTTGCTAGTGAACCGGGTCGATTACGGTTTAGCTAAACGTACCTTAATTTTGCAATTTAAACCAATTGCAACGACCGTTGCAAATGAAGCAACGATCGTCACACATCGCCAGACTCGCGTTCTGTATCTAAAAACTCAGCAAAAACAAATAAAAACATGAAATCCTAAGAAAAACACCAAAAATAAGAAATAGAAATACTAGAACCTAATAGTGGGTTGCCTCCCACTCAGCGCTTGTTTTAAGTCATTAGCTTGACTTTTTGGAAGAAGGTCAGACTCATGGGGGTTTCAACAGAGACTTTGAGTGTCTCTGTGAATGCCTTATCATCCATGGCGGTGTGTAAGCAGTAGCAGCATGAGATCGTCCAAGGAACGTAGGAAGGAATGTAGGGCGGGATTGACACTTGGGTGGCGTAGAGCGTTTTCCTGCATTCACAGCATTGGAGTCAGGAGGTTTGAGTTTAGAAGGTGCATACCTTTGCTTTGGTGGAGATCTGATGTTCGGAGCTTTCCGCTTCTGAGTAGCTTTAGGTTCTGAAGATGTTAGAGTAGATTCCTGAGGGGCCACCATCTCCTTATCCACCACTACCATGCACTGAATTACATCTTTAGACCTTACAGGAGCTTTTGGGAATGGTATTGGAGGTTTATAGATCTTTTCCTTAACCACTCCACGAGGAATAAGTGAGATTGGTTCTTCATGGTGTGCAACGATCGACGCACTTGGTGCAATGATCGATACAGGTGTTTCAGCTCGAGTTTCAACTTCAGTCTCAGGTTTCTCAGCTTCCTGGTCTAATTCAACAGTCCTAAACTCAAATTTCTTATCTTGACTTGGTCCATTATCAGTCTGAACTATCCTAGCCAAAAGATCAATGTCAATCTCTGTTGAGTCTGGTCCGTCGAAGCTCTCAAACTCAGGGAATTCAATCTCGGATTCTTCTCTGTTTTCCACAATTTCCATAGCCTTAACTTCAAGGTATGATCCCTAATTCATCCTATGGTCAATCTGAACTGAGGTGGCGTTGACATGAGCTTTCTGAGCATTCTTCTTTTTGGCATTATTTGAGATTTGATCCATCTGTGTATCCAGCAGCCTCATATGAGTGTTCAAGGACTCAAGCTTACTATTCAAATCAGTGTACAAGGTATTAATCCTCGAGTTGTAAGACGCAATGGTCTGTTGTTGTACTTCAAGAAGCTGCTCCATCATGACTTCCAATCTGCTTTTACGTGTGGGTGCAGGAGGTGCTTGGTGAGATGAATAACCATAGTCTCTCGATCTCAGAGCGTAATTAGAACTTTGTCTCTGCTGATTTCCACATGTCTGTCCATAATAATCAGCTCCAGCTATATAATTCACCTCTGCAAATCCTCCAGCTACTGCATCAGCTCGGATTTGTCTCTTCCCAAGTAAGATGTCGTGGATAGAATCAATCTTGTCTCTCATTTCAGCTACCTGCCCAACCAATGCATGATATTCTGGTAGGATGGGGTTTCCTTCCCCATCTAGTTTCTGACCCTTTGCGTTGCATATATGGCCCTCTTGGTCTCGTAAAACGCCATTTTCACCGCGAATCAGAATCACAGGTTCCATTAGAGTGAAACCTGTTAAGTGCTCAAGCTCTCGGTATCACTGGTTTCGCCTTGTGTCGATCGATGCAAGGTATGCGTTGATCGATGCAATGCGATTCCTGCAACACCAAAGAAACAAGAACGTAAGCAAATATAAAAATAAAATAAAATTAAGAAAATGCTTAGTCTAATTCCTAATACTGAATCTATCGGCGAACTCAAAGAGTCCCCGGCAACGGCGCCAAAAACTTGATAGGTCAAGAATTATCCCTATTCTAACTGCAAGTGCACAGTGATGTAGTTGTAGTACTTAGGGTATCGAATCCACAAGGACTCTGCTCACACGATAGATTATAAGTAATTCAGATATAAGCTAAGCGAAGCAATATTGGAAAACGGTAAACAAAATAGCAAGTAAAGAAATCAAACGAGGGGGTTGTAAGCAATTAACGAAGGTGTCAGGTTTCAGGAGTTCTCAGGATATCAGGAAATCAGATAACAAACAATCAAGATTCAATCTATAGTGTTCTTGAACTAGAATCACGACGGTAAAACTAACCAGCTGTCGCTGCGATAATTATCTATGTCTAACAACCTAGCAGACCAAATTCCTTTGCGAATCCTAGAGTTCTAAACATGCATTAATTCCAAGTTCGTTCGTTCACAATTTCTCTAAACCAAATTCCTTTGCGGATAGATAAATTGCTCACCAAATCAGATCTAGTTAAATAAACCAACTGTCGTTGCATAAATCTGTTGGATCGTTTAGTGTTTCCTGATTCAATTCTCAATTGATTCATCCTACTAAACATGCAGATCTAGGTTCTCTTATTTAGAAACTTAATGGATCTCACCTGTTACCTTTTTGTGCAGCGGAATGAGGAGGTAATAGTCAGAGATCAGCAGAACCACCAAGAGATGGATCCTCCAAAGGCTCACACACGCACACCGGGAATTTGGCTGCTAGACCGAGCAAGAAGGAGGCGCAGAGAGAGAGAGTTGGCGGCGCAGGGGGGAAGGGTTAGAGGAGAAAAGACTTGGTTTTAGTTTATAAAACCCTTCTTTAATTCTATTGGGCTTTTAGGCCCAATTCCTAGTCTGATTAAATCCCTTGGATTTAATCAGGCCCTTTAGTCTCTCTAAGCATAGTAAATGCCTAGCACTTTTACCGTACTTTTGCTAAACCGTTCTTTCGTATTTTCCCGTTAGCTTAGGCGTGTGACCCATATGGGATCATATAATAAAGGCAATAAGTCCAAGACTTATAGATCATGAGCGGACTCTAGCAAGCCATCATGACCCCCAGTATTATATGACTTATGTCTGATCATTGACATACTCTTACTTTCTAGAGACAGTACCGAGATTACTGGACACAATTCCAACAATCTCCCACTTGTACTGGAATCTCTGTATTCATAATCCTTTTGTCTCAATATCTCGATTAGTCATAAGGCAAGATTAGTGTCATCCTTATTAAGCCTAATCTTGTTCATCGGACTCTGATTCGATACTGACAATCCAAACGACTCGGGAAAGTCCGTTTGAGCATGGCCATGCATTTTCCAGTATTTAAATCTCCGATTGGCCTAGAGATATTCTCTCCATTTATATTGGAGGGACAAATCCCGTCTTGTTCCATCACTGTAAACTACTCATTTCATAATACACCCAATCAAGATCCTTATAACCATCGCTTAACGACAGCATTAGACAATGATCAAAGCGCATTAGTTCATGTGCAATCACATGCATGCGAACTCAGGTCTAAGGACTATACTCTATAGTCGTAGTAAGAATCTCTTATGACACAGATATAAATATCCTGAAGAGTTCTTATAATCGGGTCTTGTCCGGTCGTATGTACCCTTCATACACCTATGTACTGACTTTGATGCCGCGCATCTATGACACACTGAGACTTTGTCATAAGTCACATACCAATCTAGTCTCACACGGTTGTTGGTGTTCCAATTTCAACAACCTTCGACTAGGGACATGATGATATAAGCCATCTATCAAATATAGGGTCTCATGATCAAGCTAAATGACTTTGATAACTCAAGATCAAGTCACTTACTTCGATGACCTATAAAATGGTTCATATCATTTTGGAACGATTATTTCATCACAGTTAAAATAATCTTGAAATAATAATTTCATTAAACATAAGAAAATGTTTTACAAGAACATATCAAATAACTAAATAAAGCCCCAAAACTCCCACTCAAATTTAGATTACATTTCAATGTTTCTAATGCCTACAGCTTCAGTAAGATACTCGAGCTTAGGCCTTGGGAGTGGCTTTGTCAACGGATCAGCGACATTATCATCTGTCGGGACTCGGCTGATCTTGACTTCCTTTCTATTAATGATGTCACGTATCAAGTGAAATCTTCTTAGAACATGCTTGGATTTCTGGTGTGATCTTGGTTCCTTTGCCTGAGCAATAGCACCATTGTTATCACAAAACAGTGCCAGAGGCTCAGCCGCATCTGGTATCACACCTAGTTCAATAATGAACTTTCGTATCCAAACAGCTTCCTTCGCTGCTTCTGAAGCGGCGATATATTCAGCTTCTGTAGTGGAATCAGCAACGGTGTCTTGCTTGGAGCTCCTCCAACTGATTGCACCGCCATTTAGACAAAAGATATAACCGGACTGTGACCGGAAATCATCTTGGTCTGTCTGGAAACTTGCGTCCGTGAATCCACTGACTTTAAGCACATCACTTCCACCGTACACCAAGAACTTATCCTTAGTATGTCTTAGATACTTCAAGATGTTCTTTACGGCAATCCAGTGGCTTTCACCTGGATTTGACTGGTATCTACTCGTCATGCTCAATGCATAAGCAACATCAGGACGAGTACAGATCATGGCATACATGATAGATCCTATTGCAGATGCATAAGGAATATTCTTCATGCGCTCGAGCTCAGCAGCCGTCGTAGGGCTCTGCTTCTTGCTTAGCGTTGTGCCATGTACCATTGGCGTGAAGCCCTTCTTGGAATCTTTCATGCTGAATCTCTGTAGGACTTTGTCAATGTATGAATCTTGACACAAGCCTATCAGCCTTCTAGATCTATCCCGGTAGATCCTGATTCCAAGAACGTATGCGGCTTCACCCATGTCTTTCATGGAAAAACAACTTCCAAGCCAGTCCTTTACAGACTTCAGCATTGGAACGTCGTTTCCGAGAAGCAGTATGTCATCGACATACAGAATAAGAAATACTATCTTGCTCCCACTAGTTTTCTTATACACGCATTGTTCTTCTTCGTTTCTGATGAAGTCAAATTGCTTGATCGCTTCATCAAAACGAAGATTTCAGCACCTCGATGCTTGCTTCAATCCATAAATGGATTTATGAAGCTTGCATACTTTCCCAGCATTCTTTGGATCTATGTAACCGTCAGGTTGTGTCATATACACATCCTCTTCCAGAATACCATTCAGGAAGGCGGTTTTCACGTCCATCTGCCAAATTTCATAATCATGAAAAGCTGCAGTTGCTAGTAGAATCCGAATAGATTTCATCATAGCCACTGGTGAATAGGTTTCATCGTAATCCACACCGTGAACTTGTCTGAAACCTTTTGCCACCAACCTGGCTTTATAAATCTGGACATTTCCATCCACGTCAATCTTCTTCTTGAAGATCCATTTGCACTCGATGGCTTTTACACCAGCGGGTAAATCAACCAACGAAAATACTTGGTTGATCGACATGGAGTCCATTTCGGAATCTGTGGCCTTACGCCACTTAGAGGAATCTGGGCCCATCATGGCTTGATTGAAGTTCGATGGTTCATCACCATCAATGATCAGAAGATCATGACAGTTAGTCACGAGGAATCCTTGATATCTTTCGGGTTCGTGACGGATCCTCCCGGATCTTCGAACTTCAGGTACTACAGGTTCAGGCTCTACAATTTCTTGTAGGTCCTCCTGCTGCTCTTCCTCATTAGGTTGAGCAGTATCCTGTTCATCTTGAATTTCTTCAAGCAGTACCTTACTCCCACTGTCTTTCTTAGAGAGAAACTCCCTCTCAAGAAAGTTACAATCCCGGGCAACAAAAATCTTGTTCTCGGAACGCAAGTAGAAGTAATAAGCCTTGGTTTCCTTCGGATAACCAATGAAGTAGCATTTATCAGACTTTGGTGTAAGCTTGTCTGAGATTAATCTCTTGACATAGGCTTTACAACCCCAAATTCTAAGATAAGACAGCACTGGAGCCACTCCAGTCCATAATTCATATGGTGTCTTTGCTACTGCTTTCGATGGCGCTCTATTTAGAGTGAACACTGCTGTTAGCAGAGCATATCCCCAAAGGGATATTGGAAGGTCTGTGTGACTCATCATAGATCGAACCATATCCAATAAGGTCCGATTTCTCCTCTCAGACACACCATTCCATTGTGGTGTTCCAGGAAGAGTGAGTTGGGACACGATCCCACACTCTCTTAGATGATCACTGAATTCTTGGCTTAAGTATTCTCCTCCTCGGTCGGACCGAAGAGCCTTAATGCTCTTGCCAAGTTGGTTCTGTACTTCATTTTGGAATTCTCTGAACTTCTCAAAAGATTCAGACTTATGTTTCATTAAATAAACATATCCATACCTACTGAAATCATCAGTGAAGGTAATGAAGTACTGATAGTTTCCTCTTGCATTTGTGGACATTGGGCCACACACATCTGTGTGTATAAGGCCCAATAAGTCACTGGCCCTCTCGTTAGGTTTATTAAAGGGGGCCCGTGTCATTTTGCCCATCATGCAGGATTCGCATTTCTCACATGACTCAAAGTCAAATGAGCCAAGAAGTCCATTCGAATGGAGCCTCTTGATGCGTTTCTCGCTGATGTGCCCTAAACGACAATGCCATAGAAACGTTCGGTTCTCCTCATTAGGTTTGAACCGTTTGGTATCAATGTTATAAATTGGCGCGGATTGATCAAGTATGTAAAGCCCATTCGTAAGAGGGGCACAACCATAGAACAAATTGTTGCGATTGAAGGAACATAATTTATTCTTAACTGAAAAATCATAACCTTCTAAATCCAACAAAGAAATTGAAATAATATTTCTGCTTATCGCAGGTACAAAATAACAATTATTGAGTTCTAAAATCAATCCCGAAGGTAAAGACAACAAGTATGTGCCTACAGCTAGTGCAGGAACTTTCGGTCCATTCCCAACTCGTAGTTCCACTTGTCCTTGCTTCAGCCTTCTACTGTTGCTGAGTGCCTGCATATTAGTACAAATATGAGCCCCACAACCAGTATCCATAACCCATGAGGTATTATCAGAAGTAGTTGTATTAACTTCTATAACAAAAATACCTGATGAAGAAGTCTCGAGAGTCTTCTTCTTCAATTCCTTTAGACCTTCTTGGAATTTCTTACATTCTCTCCTCCAATGCCCTGGTTCTTTACAGAACCTGCAGATGTCAGTAGGCCCAGCCTTAGACTTGGGCTTGGGCTTTGGCGTGTCCTTGTCCGAGACTTGGACAGCCTTAGCCTTTCCCTTATCCTTAGCAGAGGATTTCTTAAACCCCTTGCCCTTTTGCACCATAAGCACATTGGGGTCCTTGGCGGTTTTCCTCAAGTTGGGCTCTGCAGTCTTGAGCATTCCGTGAAGCTCAGGCAATGTCTTACTCAAGCCATGCATATTAAAGTTCAGAATGAACTGATCATAGCTTGCAGGTAAAGACTGCAGAACGATGTCGCAGGCAAGTTCCTGGCTGATAGGGCAGTCGAGTTTCTGAAGATGATCGAGATAACCCATCATCTTCAAGACATGAGGACTCACTGCCGCATTTGCAGCCAACTTACAGTCTAAGAGGTTCTTAACAGTCTGAAACCTCTCAGTCCTTGCTTGCTCCTGAAAAAGCGATTTCAGGCTTGCCATTATCTCGATGGGTGACAACACACTCTCGAACTGTTTTTGCAGCTCAGCAGTCATTGTCGCCAACATCAGGCAATAGACATCATTTTCATCTGACGAATGCTTTTCCCAAGCATTGTGCAGAGTCCTGGCGGCATTGTTAGGAGGCCTCTCGGGGAGGGGATCACGAAGGACATAATCCTTCTTCTCCTGCTTGAGGACCAGCCTCATGTTCCTTGACCACGTCAGGAAGTTCGTTCCAGTCAGCTTCTCCTTCTCGAGAACAGACCGGATTGAGAATGTGTTTTGAGTGCTTGTAGTAGTCATAGCTGAAATATAAGATAAAAAGGTTATTAGTTAATATGTTCAATATGATTAATCTTGTATTATACTTAATATGATTAATCACGCATTATATTCAATAACATAAGTTACCCTCAACAGAATATAATGATTCCAAGATCCACATATAACTAAGATCAAAGTGGGCCACTGGCCATCACCCAACCTTAGCTTATATCGGTAAGCCCTATGTCGGCTAATTATATCCGTGATATAACTCTTGGTTGTGAATCTGGGCCCGAGGCCCAATCCACTCTGATGTCTCAAGGCCCGGGACTCCCGATGGCCTAGTCAAGAAAACCAGACTATACAGTCATGTAATCATTAATGTCTGGGACTCCCAATGACATTTATGAATCACAAACCGTCTTATCCACGCAAAAGTAGACACCCTCACACTGTAAGGCCATGAATACAATTGAATGGGCTTCGACAGCTGACATAGACTGGACAAGACATCCAACGCTTGATATTATTTGAGGTTTGTAGGTTTATTAAAATCTTATCCCAAAATAGAAGATTACTATTTTGGGAAACTTTCCTTTTTGGGAAACCTACTAATTTTGGAAACTTTCTAAAAATAAGAAATTTCCTAAAATCCAAAACATGCAAATCTAGAAAATTCTATTTTAAGAAACTTTCTAATTTCAAAATTTTGGAAACTTATTAATTTTAAAAAATCGATTTTTTATAATTATTTTATAAAAATAAATTTTTAAATTAATCTGATGAAAAGACTCAAATAATTGGCCCAATTGTTTTAACTTCTTGGCCCGAGGCCCAAGAATTGGTTCATGTCCAAGACATAACCCAATTGCCCAATTAAATGACATAACCGGTCTGGTTCATTAAAATTGGTCTTAACCAAAATTAATTACTACGATGACCACAATTGTCAACCGGTTATTTACTAAACCGGATTTTCTCAATTTATTTGGTCCAACCAAATCAAATTAGAAAACCACTGGTTTAGGCACAAAATCCATTTTTTCGACTTTGGATTTCTTATCCCGGTTTAACCAGAACTTAATAAACTTATTAAGTCTGTTTATTAAACCGTGACGTTTTGATTTTAATCAAGTTTTAAACCGAACCATAAAACGAACCGAACCGATTGATCACGTGAACCGATCACGACCTAGCCGTGAGTTCACGCGATCACGTCAGCCGCAAGCCGCACGCGTTCGATCCATGATCGGGACGGCTGCTTCACGGGACGGGACGGGACGATCGGCGAGCTCGGGCCCGTGTGGCTTCATGCGATCGCCGAGCGATCGGGACAGCCGGGACGAGTGCGGGACGATGCTGGCTTGGCCGAGACTCGATCCATCCGATCGGTCGGCCCTTGATCATGCGATCGTGGCCGAGAGATGCATGACGAGCTCGGTTTTTGATCGGGACAGGAGGTGAGCGGGTCGATCCATGAGATCGATTGATCCATGCGATCGGTTCACCTCTCGTCTGACGATCCGACGCATACCAATTCATATAGATTGGATCATGCGATTTCTTGTTTGTTTAGGTTTTTAATTCTTTGTTTCTTAAGTGTTTTTCCTTATCAGTAGATTGATTCAAAAACACTTCTTAAACAATCCTAAACAAGATTCTAAACAAGAAAAACCACAGAACCAATGGCTCTGATACCACTGTTGGATCGTTTAGTGTTTCTTGATTCAATTCTCAATTGATTCATCCTACTAAACATGCAGATCTAGGTTCTCTTATTTAGAAACTTAATGGATCTCACCTGTTACCTTTTTGTGCAGCGGAATGAGGAGGTAATAGTCAGAGATCAGCAGAACCACCAAGAGATGGATCCTCCAAAGGCTCACACACGCACACCGGGAATTTGGCTGCTAGACCGAGCAAGAAGGAGGCGCAGAGAGAGAGAGTTGGCGGCGCAGGGGGGAAGGGTTAGAGGAGAAAAGACTTGGTTTTAGTTTATAAAACCCTTCTTTAATTCTATTGGGCTTTTAGGCCCAATTCCCAGTCTGATTAAATCCCTTGGATTTAATCAGGCCCTTTAGTCTCTCTAAGCATAGTAAATGCCTAGCACTTTTACCGTACTTCTGCTAAACCGTTCTTTCGTATTTTCCCGTTAGCTTAGGCGTGTGACCCATATGGGATCATATAATAAAGGCAATAAGTCCAAGACTTATAGATCATGAGCGGACTCTAGCAAGCCATCATGACCCCCAGTATTATATGACTTATGTCTGATCATTGACATACTCTTACTTTCTAGAGACAGTACCGAGATTACTGGACACAATTCCAACAAAATCAACCTAGAATCAGTAATCTAAATGGCCAGTTCAGATCAAGCATTAAGAACAAATTAGATGAAGAACTAGATGATGAATCTAATAAATTAGTTAATCTAACATTCCTTCAAATCCCTAATGAGAATCCCTAACCTAACGAGGGATCTACTCAGACATAGCAATCATAACAGAAAACATGGTCAAAATAGATATCAAAAATAATCTGAGAATAAGAACAGGGGTTTGAAATCAAGTCTCTTTCGAGAACAAAACCAGCCCCCAAAACTCTCTCTGAAAATAAAACTTTGTTATCAAAGCGTCTGTAAGCGTCCCCCAAAAACTGATCTAAAAATCTAATTAAAATAGCTAAAACACGTTTTGGGCTTCCGTGTAAATATAAGAAACTTCTGGGCACAATTGCAATTTCATCATTCTTCATTAAACCGCCGAGTTTGGCCCATCTCGCATATGCAACGATCGACGCCAAAGGTGTGTCGATCGATGCATTCCTCAAATGTCGACAGAGAACTCTATCTCTCAGTCAAACACTCCAAAAAGCTCCAGAAAGTGCCATAATCACCAAATCTGCTCCAAATGTGCTTGTACCTAATAAACACCTGAAAAGACTCTAAAACATAGTAAAAGACTTGATAAATAAGATATATACCATGGTTAAAAGCCCTAAAATCCATGGTATATCAACGTCCCAAATAGATCCAAAATCTCCAGAATGTCTCCAAATATGTGCAAACGTGTAAAGGACTCAAAATGACTCGAAGGACAATGAAATGAGTAGATTATATACATATATCATTAGTTAAAACCCATAAAAACCATGATATATCAAATGGAAAGCCTTATACAAATCGATGGATGAATTGGTGGATAAGTTGTTGGAAGAACTGAGTTTGGAAGACCATTTGCAAGTGGCTTTAACTAATGAAAATCTGGAAAATGGTTACTTTTTGAGGAGAATGATGGTAACATGAAATTGTTGGATTTTCACAAACTACTTATGGGAAGTAAAGAGTTCAAGGATCTCGAGATTGAGGAGGTTGAGGATGAACTGGTCTACAATGTATGTTTTTTGGATGTTGAGGCCATGAATGTGGAAGATGCTAGCTATGGTAAGTCTAGAGAGGATGAATAATGGAGCGAGCTCAAAGCGTCAAAGTTAAAACTTAAATCCCTTCCTCAAGGGCTAAAGTATGCGTTCTTAGGAACCAACTCACTTATCCTATAATTATGAAAGAAAATCTTGCTGACGATGAGATTAAATTGTTGTTGCATACACTTAAAAAGTTTAGGAAAGCAATAGGATGTTCACTAGATCATATACGAGGTTTATCACATAACCTGTAAATTTATAAAATTAGCTTTTTTTAGAACTATTATTTTAATAATGACATCTTAAAGATATGAGCTTTATTAAAAATGTGTTTGTGTGAAAATAAAAGAGTTAAGCCCAAAAAGACATTGAAGGGAAATTTCTAATTTGTGGAAACTTGCTAGACAAGTAAATTTTCCAATTTGTGGAAACTTGCTAATCCTATATAAAGGACCCCTAAGCCTATCTTGTAGAGCATCCACAATGAAAATCACACAGATAAAACACACAAAAAGAAGTTCCTTTAATTCTCTTCTGTTTTAGGTTAGTGTCTAATTCGAGAGTATCATAGTTCATATGTTCGACAGAACCGATATCGAGTGTTGTGATACGGTTTCCTATGGTTGTATCCTGGGACTCATGGATCTTGATATAACCTGTCACACTATGGGTGATTCTTTGAGTTAAGGAAAGAGATCAAATCTCGCCTCCATATATTCTGGTTTCTACTCATTCGGTTAAATCAATTTGATATCGTTTCCTTAACACTTATTGTTTATTCGTGATTAAATCACTTTTATCGTAGTGTACTAAATTTTGGTTCTAGAATCTTAACTCAAAGAAATCTGTTTCTGTTATATGAACATAAAATGGATTCTAATCGCAAGTAATTAAACGTTTTTCAAATGATTTCTCTTCCGCTTATGATACTAAGAACATTATCTACGCTAAATGCAGCGATAAGGATTCGTTAATGTAGAGGCGGATTAAAACCTTTTTTCAAAATGGTCTTGAAGGTAAAACGCAGCGTATATCACGAATCGTTTCGTAGCGATCTTCGTGATTACTTTTGTGCATATCATACTAGTTTATTGATTGCAATAGATAAACTGTTTCAATGTGATTTCCGAACGGTTTATAATCGTTAGAATCGCAGTATTGAAAAATAAACCTGATTACCAAACTCTTTTAAAACTTGATGAATGCTCTGTGGAGATTCGATGTTGAGAGTGCGCTTTTATTCGAATTCTCTTTCAGTTTAATTATCTACTAATTAAAACGGTATTGATTAGATTTTTTTTTGGCAATCGAAGTCAACGACATAATCATTTATAAGGGAGGCTAGATTATTTGGTTTAGATCTTAGTCTGGTCTCTTCGGTTTAAAGATTTTGGTTAATAGGTCAAATTAAATAATTGAAACAAATTGAATTGACCAATTGAACTAATTTGCTTACTATTATTCCACGAACTGGATAATCTTCAACAATAAAGCAATTTATCTAATGGATAAAATTGTTTTATAGTTGTCTTTGCATGAGACAAAATTGTTACGCTAGCAATTTCAATTTTAATAAATATTGTTCAAAGTGCTTTGGAGTTTTGGTTAGTATATTAATTCAGTTTTTTTCTCGTTAATGGACTTGAATTTAAATATAGCTAACCACACCTACGTGATTGGCAACTGATCTAGTGAGTCAATACTCTAGATTGCGGTTTGGAAGAGGTCAGCCACTTGTGATCCCTTCTTATGAACTAATATGAAGTTCTAGAGAAAACGTCACAAATATGAAAAGGCAAGTCAAAATGCTAACTTATTGCAAAGACAAGAGAATGGCCCAAGCCAATTTGATCAAGATAGACATGTGTGGTATTATCTATGAAGTCAATATGGTTGAGCATAACCCACATGAGTGGAAGTATGATACCGGTGTGACGATTCATATATGTTGATAAGGGAATGTTTCCCACCTATCACAAAATAACGAGAAGTTGTTCATGGGAAACAATGCACTTCCAAAAGCTGCAGGTTGTGGTGAAGTGGTGATGAAGTTCACTCTCACCAATGTCAAGCATGCGTCAGATTTACGGAAAATCTGATTTATAGCACAATACTAAATAAGAATGAATTCACTGTCAATTTCGAAGCTGATTATCTTGTATTGAAAAATAATAGTGTCTATGTAGACAAAGGTTTAGTTAAGGACGGACAGGTCCAAATTATTTTGAGACAATCGTACTTAATATTAATGTAACCAACGAAGGTGACATGAATGAAAAGAAACCAATTAATTATGTTGTGGAGTAATTAAATATCTGGTATGAATGTTTAGGACATGTTAATTTTGAAGTCTATGAGTAAATTGATGAACATGTACTTGATTCCTAAAATCAAGATAAGCAAATATAAGTGTGAAGTTTGTGTTCAAGCCAAACTCACAAAAACGCCATCACCGAGCGTATAAAGAACAACCGAATCTCTAGGTTTAATTCACACGGATTTGTGTGATTTAAAATTTGTGAAAACTAGGATGGAAAGAAGTACTTCGTAAGTTTCATAGATGATTGCACTAGATACTGCTATGTGTATCTATTACGAAGTAAAAATGAAGCCTTGGACAAGTTCAAAGAGTACAAGCTCGAAGTTGAAAATCAACTTGGTAAAACCATCAAAATGGTTAGAAGTGATCGAGGACGTGAATACAATGAACCTTTCAATGCGTTCTGTAGAGAACATGGTATTATTCAATAAAACAACCGCTCCTTACTCACCAGAGTCTAATGGAGTTGCGGAACAAAAGAACCGAACTCTTAAGGAGATGATGAATGCAATGTTGCATTGATCTGGGTTTGCCTAGAACATGTGTGGGGGAAGCGCTGCTTACCTCTCTTATTACATCTTGAACATAATACCACACAAAGTGATTGGAAAAACTCAATATGAACCTTGGTAAGGTAAAGTACATTCATACAAATACCTGAAAGTGTGGGGGTGCATGGCAAAAGTAGCAGTACCACTCCGGAAAAAAGGTCACCATTGGACCTAAGATGGTAGACTACATATTCATCTGATATGCACATAATAGCAGTGCATATCCTTTTCTCGTATATAGGCTAGATATCCATGTGAACACAATAATGGAGTCAAGGAACGTTTCCTTCTTCAAAGATATGTTTCCATGTAAGGATAAGGAAAATTCTAAACGAACTCGTGATGAACGAGATGCTAGCGATGAGGCAAGAACTTCTGGTACTTATACAAACGAAGTAGAAGAAGTTAAACTTAGACGAAGCAAGAGAGCTCGTAAAGGAAAGACATTCGGCTCAAAGTTTGTAACGGCATTTCATGCAGAAAGTGGGCCTAGAACTTTCAGTGAAGCCATGTCTACACCTGATGCACCTTCAAGGAAAGAGACTGCAAACAGTGAAATCAATTCCAGTATGCAAAATCTTACATGGGGTTTGGTTGATTTACCACAAGGGTGAAAACCACTTGGGTGTAAAGGGATCTTCACTACGAAGTTGAAAAAAGATGGATCCATAAACAAGTACAAGGCTAGACTTATTGTGCAAGGATTCTGACAAAAAGAAGGGTTGGATTACCTTGACGCCTATTCTACAGTAACGAGAATAACTTCGATTCGTATGCTGATTGGAATTGCAGCATTAAGAGATCTTGAAATCCATCAAATGGATGTAAAAACTACCTTCCTAAATGAAGATTTAGAAGAAGAAATCTACATGCATCAACCTGAGGGTTATGCCGCTCCTGGGCAAGAGAAGAAAGTATGTAGACTTGTGAAGTCATTATACGGACTTAAACAAGCGCCGAAACAATGGCATGAAAAGTTTGACAATGTAATGATGTCAACACAAACGAATGTGATAAGTGCATATACATCAAACCTACTCCTCACGAATATGTTTTTCTATGTTTGTATGTCGATGACATGCTCATCATGGGAAGAAGCAAGGATATAATCCAAAAAACTAAAATTATGCTTAGTGGAAAGTTTGATATGAAAGACTTGGGATTAGCAGATGAAATTCTGGGAATTAAGATCACTCGAAATTCCGAAGGAATAATCCTGTCTTAAGATCATTATGTTGAAAAGATCCTAGAGCGGTTTAAGAACTACTCAAACGGGATAACGAAAACTCCAGTTGACCCTCAACCTCATTTGGCAAAGAATTCAGGTGAACCTATGTCACAGGTGGAGTATGCAAGAGTTATCGGGAGTCTAATGTACTTGACGAATTGTACTAGACCCGATTTAGCGCACTCATTAAATGTACTAAGTCACTACACGAGTAATCCAGGTCATACTCATTGGAAAGCCATAACTAGAATGTTCAATTATCTGAGAATTACTTAGAGTTATGGGCTTCATTTTGGAAAAGAACCAGCTGTACTAGAAGGGTACAATGATTCTAATTGTATTTCAGATTCAAGAAACTTCAAATCTACAAGTGGATATATATTCACTCTTGCTGGTGGAGCAGTATCTTGGAAATCTTCCAAACCAACACTCCTGGCCTGATCAACCATGGAGTGATAGTTCATAGCTTTAAAAAAAGCAGCAGAGGAAGCATAATGGCTTTGGAACTTTCTGGAAGATATCCCAATGTTGGAAAAACCAATGCAAGCTCTGCGCGTACATTGTGATAGTCAGTCGGCTATCTCACGGGCACTGAGTAATCTATACAATGGCAAATCTTGTCATATACAAAGACGACATAAGACCATTAGAAATTTGATCTCAAGTGGTGTAATATTGATAGATTACATCAAATCGGCTGATAATTTAGCGGATCCGTTCACAAAAAGCTTGCCGCGAGATCAAATTTTGAAATCATAAAATGTAATGGGTTTAAAGCCTATTAACAAAGATGATGTTTGATGGACACCCAACCTATGTGACTGGAGATCCGAAGATCTAGGTTCAAAGGGAAAACAAAATTGAACTGATTCGGGATTGAGCACTATAACTCTGCCCAGTTCCTAGGATGATAAATAGTGTTATATGTGTGTAAGGAGGTTAAGCGTTGGCTTTTAATGATTCTATAGCTTTGTAATAGTGGAGTACAGACGGATACTTATGGAAAGAAAGCTGATGGCAGATCACCTAGTGAGTGTGAAATAGGGCTATTTCTAGGAGAATGAATGTAAGGTTATACTCTCCAACTTCACTCACGAATACTAGACATGTTCAAGGCCACAATGAACACAATAGAGAACATAGTTGTACGAGAAAAAGTCATTGTGCAATATCTGTTGTCTCGGTTTACATCAAAGTCCGGGTGGTTCAAGACATCGCGTTCACCTCCTGGCCGAGTTAACCCGACAGATATCAAAAATGATTGGTTCAAAGCTGAAAAATGCTACCTCTCAGATACAGTTACATTTTTGTATACTCTCGAAATTCTGTCTAGTCTAGTGAAGCCTAGTCTGGTCAAGTCTATCTAGTTCACTGAGTCTATCTAGATAGTTGGATCTGCATATGTTTAGAGTCATTTCTATTCATGTGGGGGATTGTTGGAACGATTATTTTAATAATGACATGTTAAAAACATGGACCATATTAAAAATTTGTTTGTGTGAAAAGAAATGAGGCAAGCCCATAAAGATATGGAAGGAAAATTTTCCAATTTGTGGAAACTTGCTAGACAAGTAAATTTTCCAATTTGTGGAAACTTGCTAGACAAGTAAATTTTTCAATTTGTGGAAACTTTCTAATCCTATATAAAGGACCTCTAAGCCTCTCTTTTAGAGCATCCACAATGAAAATCACACAAATAAAAACACAAAAAGTTCATTCAATTCTCTTTTGTTTTAGGTTAGTGTCTAACTCGAGAGTATCGTATTTCATATGTTCGACATAACCAATATCAAGTGTTGCGATATGGTTTCCTATGGTTGTATCTTGGGACTCATGAATCTTGATTTAACCTGTCACACGATGGGTGATTCTTTGAGTTAAGGAAATAGATCAAATTTTGCCTCCATATATTCTGATTTCTACTCCTTCGGTTAAATCGTTTTGATATCGTCTCCTTAACGTTTATTGTTTATTCGTGATTAAATCGCTTTTATCGTAGTGTACTAAATTTTGGTTCTACAGCTTTGAGGATGAAAACATGTCATCAATTGAATACCAAAGGAGGCTGAATCCTAACTTGAAAGAGGTAGTGAAGATAGAAATCTTATAATTGCATGATGCTGAATTTATCTACCCTACTTTTATAGTACATGGATGTCTCCCGTGCATGTTGTAATAAAAAAGAGAGGCATAACTGTGATTAGGAATGATAAGATGAGCTGATACCGACTAGGACAATAACATGCTCTAGAATGTGCATATATTATAGGAAGTTGAATGTTGCATCTAGAAAAGATCATTTCCTCTTCCATTATTGATCAAATGCTTCAGAGATTGGATATCATCCATTATATTGCTTTTCTGATGGGTATAATGGATTCTCTGATATTCATATTCATCCAAATGACCTGGAGAAGTTGACATTTACCTGCCCCTATGGTATATTTGCATATCGAAGGGTATCATTTGAGTTGTGATTCCTCAGAAGCTTTTCTTTCTCCTCTTTGGTTAAAATCACGATATTTTGCTGCTGAATGTGTTTCGCGAGGTTAGCCAACAAATCTCCTATCCGTTGATACATTCAGATAAGTTTTAAACTTATCCAGGCCTATCCAAATCCAAATCTGGGGAATTCAATACTCTTTAGGTAAGTTTTAAAAAACTCCACAAAGAAACTTACCTAAAGATTTATTATCAGAATCATGTGTAAGACAACTCAATAGACATTCTTCCACCCACAATTTCTTTACAGTGAAAAGAACAGGGAGAGTCGCAGAGTATACCTCAGCGAATCAGACATCATCAACACTTACGAAAATACCACTCTCTACGCTTTAAAGTTTCTGCTCTTATTCCTCTTTGCCAGCTTGCACTTTCTCATCCGGAGTCAATGATTCTGCTTTCCACAGCGCCATTATTGTCTTACAAACACAATACACTTCCATAATCTATAACATCTTATCGTAATATTTGTACATTTGTTTAAAAATCAAGAATTGAGGGTGTTAACACTTGATAGGTAGTCAATAAGCATCCACATCTGAACATGGCTAACAAAAGAAGCAATGCTACAGGAATGTATTGATTTTCATATTGAGATAAGAAAATGGGCATAACCAAGTTCAGCTAAGCAAGTGAATAGCAAATAAACCATGATTAGGGAAAGAGGAACACTCGTCACTTACTTTGTGCCACATTGAAAGACACAAATGAGTGGAAATGGAACTTAGGCCTGCCTTCCTTGTCATGTGCCTTTGCGTCAATCCATGCGTCCATTCCCTAACCTTGTCTGGGAGTCATGACGACAATGGAATTTCTAATCAAAGCAAGAGCTTCTGAAAAGCTGAATTTTTTTGAGGAGACCGCAAATTCAGGGTCAACTTCTCTTGTACCCTTATGGCCTCAAAACAAATCTCGTTTACCCCCTTGTAATCACAATACCCCTCTTTCATTAAATGAAATGTGCTTTGACTAGTTTGTCCCTGGTTTTACTCTACTCTACCAACTACCAAGTTTGTTGGTTTAATTTTAAAAATCGGTTAAAACAATTTTGGTTCAGTTTCTCGGTTTCTTTCAATCAAACCCAAACCTATTGTAACTTGGTTCGGGTTGGGATCCAATCAAGAACATCCGTCGGTACGATAACGGCGAGAACGAGATCCATCGTGAAATCGCCCCGAAATCACGTATATCCAGCTCCGTCACCGGCGCCGTTGCGTTCCGACCACCATTCGCTGCCTCCGTCGTGGGGCTCCGTCACCATTGGGACAACCAATTGAGTATAAATGCATTCCAGAGGTATTTTGTACAACAAGTACAACCGGTATAAATGGCACAATTAGTACAACTAGTAAAACTAAGAATCGTTCTGTATAACCGGTATAACCGAGGAAAAATCGTGTAAAACTCGATGTGTCTCTGTTTTTCCAAGTGACTTGTAATGATGCATCTTTCTTGGGTTTGTAGTGCGACGGCTTGTCTTCCTTCTTTGTCCCCTGCATTAAACGGAGCAGGAAGACAAGCCGTCGCACTACAAACCCAAGAAAGATGCATCATTACAAGTCACTTCGAAAAACAGAGACACATCGATTGGGTCTCCGAAGCCGGCGAACCGTCACATCTCTTCGTCTTATGGACGCTACCCAAACAAATTATGGGTCTATAAATACAGATAAGTTCTGAGTCTCTCTCATAACCATTTACTACACAAAAGAAGTTCTAAAAGCAGAGAGAAATTCATTTCGAAAAACAGAGAGAAGTTTGAAAAACAGAGACTCACCATGGCCAACAGGAGATCGATAGTCTCTCTTCAACAATTTCCGATCGAAATCCTCACCAAGATCTCACAGAAAGCCGGCAATAATTCCTGCACCGATTACTTAAACCTCAGAAAAACATGCAGAATTATGAACGAAGCCGGCAAGAGTCCTGAAGTCCTCCGTTCTCTCCCTCTCTTACCCCTGGTGAAGAATCCTCTCAATGCGTATGAGGACATGCCGTTTCGGAACAAATGCATAGACCATGATAACTGCGCGGCTAACTTCGAGCAAGGTATCCTCAATAGTTTTACTTTACTAGTTTTAATCCGTTTTACCGGTTTTACATCAATAGTTTTACTCGGTTTTATATCCTCTCATACTTCCAAGAGGGTGATGCGCAAGACGGAATGTTATATTTGTACAATGCCTCCATTGGAGAGGGCAAGGAGCAGATTCCAGAAGCTGCTTATCTATTGGGTGTTCTGCGCTTCCTCCACGACGATCCTCTAAGTCCATATGATAATGTTGCTTTCCGTGACTGGCGGGAAGATGAGGAGGATTTGGTCCCGAGTTTGGAAGAATTTAAGGAGGATAGTGCATGGAATCAATGTCCAGAAAAAACCGGTTTACATGAAAACATTGCGGAACAGAAGACCCCCTCCATCTTGCCATTTTCTGGATTTGGAAATCCAATGTCCCAATTGCTTCATGTTCAAACGGGGCATGAGGTTCTACTACATGAATCAAAATATGCCTTTTATCAATTTCTAATTTTTTTTCTCGTACTATGTTTTGTTGTTTTTATTTCTCGGCTATGTAGAACTTCTTTTCGAATGTTATGTCTCCATCATTTTCCAATAAAATCGAATTCGGTAAAACTGTTGGTAAAACTGTGTAAAACTGATGGTAAAACTGCGTAAAACTGCTTGTAAAACTATGTATAACTTGTAAAACTGGTAAAGATGTGTAAATCAAACTAAAACTGTTGGTAAAACTGTGTATAACTTTTGGTAAAACTGTGTAAAACTGTTTGTAATACTGTATAATATTGTGTAATACTGTGTAGAACTGCGAAAGATGTGCAAAACTGGTAAACTGTGTAATACTGGTAAAACTGTGTAATACTGGTAAAACTGTGTAAAACTCGTAATTATAATGATTATCATTGGAGAAAATATCTAACATATAGCTATATGTTATTTGAACTTGTACGGTCACTTTCATCCTAACCATGGTCAATGGGTAATTTTACACAAAATTAGATTGAGAATTACTCAATCAAGTAATTCCACAAACAATGTTCATATACTTGCAAGATCTTTTTTGGAATAACGGACAAGTAAGGAGGATAAATTTACAAAAATTAAGGGTTGTAACATATTAATAGGCAGAAGCATTAGATTAATAGATTATTTGAGTAAAATCAACTGTAAAACTATAAAAAAAAAAATTTAAGTTCCAGTACAACTGATTATATTGAAAAAGAGTCAAAGTACAACTATTAAGAAATTTTATACAACTACAAACTCCTGTAAAACTATGTGTTTTTCTAGAGCGGGAAAATTCAGAATTGACCAAATATCTGGCGGGAAAATACAGAATTGACCAAATTTTTAAAATTAGTACTTTTCCCTTCTCATTAGTAATTTTCCTTTTTAAAAAATTAGACTTTTATTATTTAGCTAGTTAAATATATTATAGATCTTCTGTCATAAATAACTAATTTAGAAACAACATTTTCCATTTTAAAGGGGTTTTAAAGTACTACTACAAAAGGACAAACCCAACATTTTCCCAACATCACAATCACTTTCTTTCTCCTCCTCCACAAATTTTTCCACCGTAGTCATTCTTTCGTCAATTCTTCGAACAATCCTCAAGATTTCGGCTATATCGGTTGGGGATGTAGCAGGAGCTTGTGGTGGTGGGCCCGGATCAATCCTCGGAGCAAGAACTAGTTCCTTCTCTTTTGTTCCTCGTGCAGCAACATCTTGTTCAAACATGTCTTCAAAGAAGACCGTCTTCCCACGAAGAAGACGATTGGTCCACCCATCAACCACGATATCATTTTCATCACGATCGTCGTCTACTTCGAATATTTCAGCCAGAAGATCTTTTTCTTCTTGCGTACTGATCAAGAGGATGCTATCAATATCCTGACAAGGATTAAAACAATTGTTCATACAAACTTTAAATCAACAAATATCAACACTAATATTCAATTGATAATTGACCTGAGTTGTACCAAGTTCATCATTGATTTTTTCAATGGGAATTCATGACATATCTCCTTTCTTGAACTTCGACTTGCACATCCTAGGGCACATCATGTTTGCTTCTGGGACCATTTCCCTAAATCTTCTCCTCAGTTGTGGAATCGCCTCAAACGGTAGTAGCTACAAAACAGTAGTAGTAGTTAGACTAAGTTGCAATTGAAGCAACATCAACAACCTCAATGTACGTACCTCCAAAGGGAGACAAAAACCCGGAATGGCCCACTGTGCGTCATTCTTCAGCTCCCCTTTGGATTGAAAATGACCAACCGCGTGCTTCATCTCTTCCACCATGAAGTCGTAAGAAAGTCTACCCCAAGGAAACGTCTTACAGTATTCGATGCCGGTCACAGCTTTTTGAAATACATCCAAAACGTCTGGTGCACCTTTTCCAGTTTTCCTTTGTCCGCAAACTATACTCGACAAGAAGAACAACACAGCCATCTTCAATCTGCCGGCGTGAGCTCCCATTGCTACAAGCTTCGCCTTCTCATCTTCCTGTCTTACTGGTCCCTTACCAAAATGGTGCTTGATGAAACTCAGAATGCCCCTTTCCTTGTATCCTACAGGATAGTTTCGGCAGTTTAAACCACAGATCAACGCGTGTTCCCTTAGGCCATAGCGCAGAGGAACTCCATTTACAATGAACCAAAGTTCCTTTCTCTTACCGGTCATGGCCGTTCGCAACACGAGCATCCACATGCCCTGAACTTTGTGGTTATGGTCCTTCGGCATGTGGGACAGGTGCTTAAACTGAGGATGCGACAAAAACCATTCCTTCTCAGCATCATTCAGGAGCGGGTTCAAGCCTTCAAACGTTTTGAACACATCCTTAAGAAAACATCTTGTCCCTACCTTCAATCTCGTCTGATAGGTGCTAATAGGGAAGGCCAATCTCTCTGGCTTCAATGGCTTGCTACTCTCATAATCCTGCAAATAACATTCATTTAAATGCACAAGAGTTAAGTCTGACAGTACCAAACAGTTTTAACCAATTTTACCTAGTTGCCCTTAGTTACACCAGTTTTCCAATGTTATACCAGTTTTCCAATGTTATACCAGTTTTCCCTAGTTACACCAGTTTTCCCTAGTTACACCAGTTTTCCCTAGTTATACCAGTTTTCCTTAGTTATACCAGTGTTCCGTAGTTATACTAGTTATCCATTGCCAGTTTTCCCAAAGCAGTTATCCCTATTTCTACTAGTTTTCCACTGCATTACCTCCGAGTCGGTGTCAGTTTCCCATTCGGAAGAAGATTCTCCACTCCTTTTTTTGGCGATAGCCTTGTCCTTGGAAAGGTTTGAGACTGCAGCTGGAGTTGGGGTCGGAGCAATGGTCATCTCCTTGTCCTTGGAGATGTTTGATACTGACGCCGGAGTTGAGTTGGGAGTTTTGGCCGCCGCTGCTACTTTAACTCCTTCTGCTTCAACTTCTTCTTCTATAGAATCTTCATCTTCTTCAGAATCTTCTTCTTCAGGGCTTCCATCTTCGTCTCCGGAAGAGCTCTCTTGGTCATCATCGACAACAGCAGGAAGCTGATATATCATGGTTTTTACCGGTTTTATACCATGATATAAGTATGTGTTAGAGTCATTTGGTGTTTCTTTAGAGTCATTTACAGGTGTTATTAAAAATATGCACGTTTGGAGCGGAATTGGAGATTATGGAGCATTTTGGAGCATTTTGGAGATTTAACCCGAGAGATAGAGTTCACTGTCCAAAACAGAGATCTGCATCGATCGACACACATTGTGCATTGATCGACACACAAGCGAGATGGGCCTTTCTCGGCGAGTTTAATGAAGAATGCTGAAATTGCAGATTTGCCCAGATGTTCCAGTATTTACAAAGAAGCCCCAAGACGTGATTATGCTAATATAATTAGGTTTTTACATCAGTTTTAGATACGCTTTCATACTTTGAGCTGAGAGTTTTTAGAGCTTTTTGGGGCTGATCTGAACCTGTATTGCTTCCTGCTTTTGGAGAAGATTTCGAACACCTTTGTTTCTTACTCTTTTATGCAATCTATTTATTCATTGATTATGTTTTCATTATCTATGTCTGAGTAGATTCATAGTTAGGTTTAGGGATTCTCGTTAGGGATTTCATGACTTGCTAGACTTAATTATTTCAGTTAGGATTCATAACTTGTTTGTTCTTCAACCTGAATTATGCTTAACACTAGTTTCTAACTTGATCACTTAGAATCTAGACTCTAGGTTGTTAAATTGACACGAAAGTGTGATTTAGAATCTGAACTATTTAGGTTGAGCAATTGAATTACTCGCAAAGAAATTTGGTTTAATTGAATTGTGAACATATCGAACCTGAACTTAAGGCTAGTTTAATCTGTTAGGAATTGCAAAGAAATTTGGATTTCTGCTATTAGACTTAGAGAATTCTCACAACGAAAGTTGGTTAGTTCTATACCCGTGTTTGAGTTCTAGAACAATGCTTAATTTGATCCTGACTGATTATCTGATCTGCTTGACTGATTTCCTGAGAACTCCCTAGACTTAGCGCTTTTAGTTAATTGCTTACAAACCACTCCTGCTACCTGATTTACTTTTCTGCTTTGCTTTTTAGTTTCTCATTACTTTCTCCTAGTTTAACTTGACTGTTCTAAAATCTACCGTGACAGAGAGTCTCTGTGGGATTCGATACCTTTTATACTATAATTGCATTAACTATGCACTTGCAGTAGAATAGGATTTAAAACTTATAGACCTATCAAGTTTTTGGCGCCCTTGCCGGGGACTCTTTTGAGTCTTCGATAGATTTGAACTTAGGGTTTAGACTAGGGTTTTTATTTTTATTTTTAGTTACTAATTTCTCTGTTTTTCTCTGTCGTAGGTCTGATACTCGCTTAGCATCGGTCGTTGCATTCTTTTGAATCGATCGCTGCAAGGCAAATTGAGTTGAATTGATCGTTGCCTCTTAGCATCGATCGTTGCACTGCGATTACAGACGGTTTATGCAGATGCGTGATACCAGAAGTAATCCGAACTCGAATCTCGTTAATCTCAGACTTGAGGAGCTTGGTCGACTAGAGAGAACTAACAGGAAAAGTCAACGAGCATGGATGGTGCAAGAACGCTTGATTATGATACCTGATGCTCAAGGTACCCTAAGGGACCGACAAAAAAAATCCGTACAATGCTGCTGGGCAAAGGATTGATGCTGAAGGGAATGTGATCCCTGAACCTGAGCCTGAACCGCGACAAGGCCAAGGGCAAGGACAAGGCCAAGGACAAGGTCAGAGGCAAATGGTTATTCATGCTGAGAGGACCCTTGCTGACTATAACCGTCCGGATGAGTTTCATGCTAACCAGTCAGCACTTGTACCTCCTGGTTTTGAGAGGAATGACTTCGAGATCAAGACCATCTACTACTCTATTCTGAGGCAGAATGCCTTCCATTTTTTTCTGGCTGGAGATGCTGCAGCCTGACTGAAACAACTTCCACCTGGGAAGTTCACTACATGGGATGCTATGAAGAGTGAGTTTCAGCGGCACTTTTATGATGATGCTCGCTCTGATCAGTCGATACAGGACATTCTCACTTTCTCTCAAGGTCCTACAGAGCCTCTTAAAGCTGCTTGGATGAGGTTTAAGAAGTACCAACGAGACTGTCCTCATCATGGATTCACTGAGGTGACATTGCTGGGCATATTCTTTAGAGGTATAGATCTCCCTTACCAGACTGCGTTGGATAATTCCAGCAATGGAAATTTCAACACAAGGACTCCTGAGCAAGCTAAGACCTTGATAGATAACTTGGTGAGCAGTAATAGCTGCAAGACTGCTGATAGGAGAAGGAAGGAGTCTGGTGGGAAGATAGATAATCTGGAGATAGCTGATATCAGGAGTAAGTTGGATATTGTTTGTAATATGTTGTTTGGGAAGAAAGCTGTCCATTTTGCTCAGGATGTTGAGGTATTTGAAGCTGAAGAAGACAATCTGGAAGAGGATGTGAACTACATTGGTGGCTCTGGATTTCAAGGGAATAGGTTTGGTAATCAGCAAGGTAATAGGTTCTTCAATGGTGGACAGAAGAGTGCTTTCACCAACAATCAAAACTCTTCTGGATATGGACATTCTGCTGGTTTTCAGAAACCTTTTCAGCAAGGTAATCAGAGGACTTATGGATCTTCCACATATCAAGCACCTCCTGCTGCTAATGCTCATGAGAGCAAGATGGAGACCATGATGGAGCAGTTGCTGGAAGGGCAGACTAAGACTGCTGTGGACTTCAACAGGAAGTTATATGTTGTGTATGAGGACCTTAATGGGAAGTTTGAGTCCTTAAGTACACATGTGAAGAAATTGGACACACAAGTGAGCCAAATTTCAAGCTCTGTCAAAGGAAAGAGTGTCGTGGACACCCACATCAAGGCTTGGTAAGTTTATATTAATGATGGATCATACCAAGGTGAAAATTTCGAGTTAAATACAGCTGAACTGGTGGAAGAACCTGAGAAATCTGAAATTGAGGAAAAACTCTCGGGTGGAATCTGTGAAAATTTTGATGCATCGATAGATGCACCTATTGCAGTGATCGTTGCATGGCGTGGACAGACAGTTTCACTTGTTTCTCGTGGCATTGATGAAGAGACGGATCAAGAGCTTAATAGACTATTCCCTGGAGTGTCTGAGATAACTCAACAGGAAATTGATGAGGTCAGACAGCTAGAAGAGATGGATGAGAAGTTGGAAGAAGTTCCACAATCTGATGATCCACCATATCACCCTTGTGTGCAGAGATACTTGGAGAAGATGCTGCCAATGAATGAAATCTTGAAAGATTTGGTGATAGTGGTCCCTAAACAGATCAGTGATGTGCTGCTAACTAAGATCCCAAAGAAGCTACCTGATCCTGGTATTTTTGTGCTGAGTTGTTCCATTTTTGAGGATGGTTTCAAGCGTTCTCTGTGTGATTTAGGAGCTGCTGGAAGTCTCATGCCATACTCTGTGGCAGAGAAACTGGGGATGACAGATTTTTCACCCACTAGGACCTCTCTTGTTCTAGCTGATCAGTCAATAAGGATTCCGGAAGGAGTTCTTGAGGATGTCCCAGTAAGAGTTGGAAACTACTTGGTTCCAACAGACTTCTTGGTGCTTAAGTACGACAGTGAGCAGGATGATGCTCTAATACTGGGAAGACCATTTTTTGGCCACAGATGGAGCAGTGATCGACGTAAGGAACAGTCTGATTGATCTCTATCTGGGAGATGAGCCTCTACACTTTGAGATGGATATGATGCGCAAGCCATAGATTGATGGGCAAACCTTTAGGATTGAGGATGGATATGGAGAGCAGACGAGTGAAACTTTGGTTTTAGATCCTGGAGAACATTACATTGCTTCTTTTCTTGTACGAGCTCACACTGAGACATCTTACTCTCCACCTTGGATGAGGAGACTTGCACAGAGGCATTGACAGTATCTGTCAAAACCTCCAGGAACTTGATCTTGTTCGTCCGGTCAAGCTAATGACCTTAAACAAGTGTTGAGTGGGAGGCAACCCACTGTTTGGTTTGTACATATTATTTTTGGTGTTTTTCCTAGGATTTTACGTTTTGGTTTTGTTTTTTCTGTGTTTTCCTTACAGAACACGGGTCTGGAGATATGTGACGATCGTTGCTGACATGTGCAACGGTCGTTGCTGGGAGATATGACGAGGAGATGAAATCGCCTTGTGACGATCGTTGCGGTCCTGTGAAACGGTCATTGCAAATGGTTCAATTTTAAAATTAAAGGTACGCGTGCGCTAAACCGGAATCGGATTGGTTCATTAGCAACGATCGTTTCTTATCTGCAACAGTCGTTGCATTCACGAAACAGGTAAGTGCCTTTAACCTTTTCTCTCTTCTCTTTGTCCCCATTTCGCCGTCCGTACAACCGATTCGCCTCTACCCTAAATCACTCATTTCTTCATCATTTTCATTTATTCAAAGCTTATTCCTCTTGTTTTCACACGCTCTATCTATTTCTATAATCTAATCGAAGCAATTTCGAGGTAAGGACTCTCAAATTCATCATTTTCGGATTCGGTTCTAGGGTTTTGAAATTAGAGATTTTTAGCTTTAAGATGATGATTCTGTATTGTTATAGGCTTGATTTAGGTTGATTGGTGATAGAATTATGCTGTTTATGAGATTGTGGGACTAATTTTGACATGATTTGAAGGTTTATATGGCGACTGTGAAATCGCCTTGCAACGATCGCTGCATCTATGCAACGGTCGTTGCACTGCGATTTCACAGAGAGTTTTGCGGGACTGATAAGGCTTTATTTCTTTGATTGCAGATGCCTCCTCGCGGAAAACCTCGCAAACACAGAGCTACTACAACAGCTGCAGATCGGCCTCCTCCACCATAGGAATGGTTTCTCCGCGACTCAACACCACCCGAGCCTTATCAGAGAGACCGGGAAACCATACAGTTTCCTTAGCCCAAGGAAGATAAGGAGAAGATCCCGACAGATAAGGTATGGGGTATGGAGCCCGACCAGATGCTTAAGACTGACACATTCACAGAGAGGCCGATAGATGACTACTGGGACGAGTTCGATACACTGCTCTACAATGCCTGGTGTGATATGGATGTTCAACCGACCAAGTTTGCTGAGTATTGGAGTTGCAAGGCCTTAGGCATTGATGAGCAGGTGCTTAGATTGGTTAAGGGCATTGGTCTGGGGACAATGCCTACACAGTACTATGAGCTGTATCCTGATCTGGTAAGGCAGTTGCTGGCGACCTGAAGAGTATACTATCCTGATCCGGAGCGCAGGAAAGCCGCATGTGGCATCTTCACATTCATGAGCTTAGGAGTCAGGTATCGGATTCCCCTTCTAGATATCTGCCGTATTTATGGATTCAGCGTGGAGCCTACACGCACTGGTATAGCTCTTGAGTGGGATAGACAGGAGGCGCAACATTTTTGGGACCAGTTTGGCAATGGAGCATATGACTCGAGGACCACGAAGCAGATTCAGGTCAGGCATCCTGTTCTTAGATATGTGATCCGCATCTTGGGTTACACGCTGCTGTGCAAGGCCGAGGCAAACAAGATGCGCAAGAATGAGCTAGAGATACTCTTCATTTGGGTTAAGAGAGCAGTTCGTTGGTACTGAGTTGAGAGATCCTGCTAGAAATCTAAACTTAGGAGCTGTTTTTGCCCATCACTTGTGCTCATTGCAGAAGAAGGCGTTAGATGGGAAGGGCATTGAGACAGTGGGGAGTCTGCTTACTCCCATTTTCCGGCATTGCAGGATCCCCTTAGAGGGTACGGAGAATGATGACAACAAGGTATATATGGATCTGACCCACCTGCAGAGTGCTACTTGGCTGAAGGAGAGACGCATATGGGTCTACTATGACACGCAAGGGAAGAAGCATGGTGTGGATCTTCCTGCTGCTGATCTGACCAAGATCGATACATTGGCTGCCTTGAATTTCCAGCCTCCTATGCGAGATCAGCGCAGAGTTCCTACGATGGCCCATCCGCTGGTAGAGCCTTCTACACGGGCTTCTTCTGCGCCTGCACCTACTGCTCCTGCTGCACATGACATTGGTCCTTATCCTGAGCCTTCAGTACCTTTGAGTGAGATGTCTGGCGGAGAGTGGAGAGAGCGTTAGGATGGTATTCTACGGAGCATCTGGGACTTCATGCGTGGCTGCACTTGCAGCAGATAGCCACAGATTAATCAGCCCGTTCCTGCCAGTCGACGTCGACAGCGCTCTCCAACTCCTGTTCCTTCGAGTGATTCTGATCCCTATACAGTCATAGACGATGAGTAGAGAGTGAGATTGGTCTCCATTATCAGACATTTGGTTCTGCATTTCTTTTTCACTTTTTCTTTTGCACTTTTCTTTTGATTTTTCTTTTTGATACTTATGTTTGGATGATGTGTTTACTTTGAGACTATCTGTTGCTTTGATTTTGCTTGTTTGCATTGATTTTCAGCTTTCAGGTTTGAGATTTGAGACTTTCTCACGGACTAACCTGCTAACTGCTGACTGATCCGACAATCGCAATGCAACGATCGACACGGTCCTGTGTGTCGATCGTCACAACACGAAAATCGCATTGCAGCGATCGTTGCGGACCTGAGCAACGATCGACTCATATCGCAAACGCCTTGCAACGATCGTCGCATTTATGCGTAACGATCGATGCTTGAGCGAGACAGGTAAAAATCAGACAGAACTTAACCCATCCCTTAACATTTTTAGTTTCTTTTACCGATCCTTAGCTTGACACTACTGGTGACAGTGTGTTCAAGTGTGGGGGAGGTGGTACTGCCTTTTATCTTTCTGTTTTCTTAGAGTCAGTCCTATTTTTCAAAAAAAAACTGTTTTATTGAGTCAAAACAGTCTAAGTAAGAAACAATGAATTTTTGAGAAGTTAACAGCACTTGCAGGAACTTAAGTGACCATTGGGATGAAGTTGCAGGATCAATCTATGACTATTAGAAAACCCAACACAGATCAGCCTACTGAGAACACCCACGTCACTTCAGGTATCAAAGGATCCTTTACTGACTTCACCCTTAATTTGACTTAATTTTCTCACCTAAGGGCTTGGTATACCTTGAGTCGGATTCCTCTGTTAGTTCTGACACAGCTTGTAAACCTGTCCGAGTAAGGTTCCCTTCTCCCCTTCCCTAAAATAAAAAAAGAGAATAATAAACTGAGGATGAGCTAGTAGCTCCGAAGTGGTCACGTGAGTGGTAGCTACCACTATTACCTCCTGTGCATTCATGGAATGTATCCAAAGTACACCCCATAACGGGAAGAGCACTGATAAAAAAAATGATACCCAATGGGGAAAAATCAGATTGCTAAGGAAGGGAAAAGAGAAGAAAGGAACCAGAAAAAGATAGTATGGTGGTCTAGAGCTAACAGAGTAAGAATCCATGTGCCCTTTGATCGATAATCCTTAGGTGAGACCGCACTTAAATAGCTTGTAGAAGTCAGTAGGGTGAATTTGAATGCTTGAATGTGATTGTGGAGTTTACTTAGGACAGTTGCTAAGTGTGGGGGAAGTATATGTTGGTCCTGATGTCTTGCAGGTGAATCTTTCAGTGGATTACTAAGGGGAATCTGAGTGTTGTTGCTTCTAGGATGAAAAGAGTTTCTGAAAGTTTTCAAACCTCTTCACTACATTCTAGTTCTCTGTTTTGCTTGAGGGCAAGCAAAGGCTAAGTGTGGGGGAGTTGATATATCATGGTTTTACCGGTTTTAGACCATGATATAAGTATGTTTTAGAGTCTTTTGGTGTTTCTTTAGAGTCATTTACAGGTGTTATTAGGAATATGCACGTTTGGAGCGGAATTGGAGATTATGGAGCATTTTTGAGAATTTTGGAGATTTAACCTGAGAGATAGAGTTCACTGTCCAAAACAGAGATCTGCATCGATCGACACACATTGTGCATCGATCGACACACGAGCGAGATGGGCCTTTCTCGGCGAGTTTAATGAAGAATGCTGAAATTGCAGATTTGCCCAGATGTTCCAGTATTTACAAAGAAGCCCCAAGACGTGATTAGGCTAATATAATTAGGTTCTTACATCAGTTTTTAGATACACTTTCATACTTTGAGCTGAGAGTTTTTAGAGCTTTTTGGGGCTGATGTGAACCTGTATTGCTTCCTGCTTTTGGAGAAGATTTCGAACACCTTTGTTTCTTACTCTTTTATGCAATCTATTTATTCATTGATTATGTTTTCATTATCTATGTCTTAGTAGATTCATAGTTATGTTTAGGGATTCTCGTTAGGGATTTCATGACTTGCTAGACTTAATTATTTCAGTTAGGATTCATAACTTGTTTGTTCTTCAACCTGAATTATGCTTAACACTAGTTTCTAACTTGATCACTTAGAATCTTGACTCTAGGTTTTTAAATTGACACGAAAGTGTGATTTAGAATCTGAACTATTTAGGTTGAGCAATTGAATTACTCGCAAAGAAATTTGGTTTAATTGAATTGTGAACATATCGAACCTGAACTTAAGGCTAGTTTAATCTGTCAGGAATTGCAAAGAAATTTGTATTTCTACTATTAGACTTAGAGAATTCTCACAACGAAAGTTGGTTAGTCCTATATCCGTGTTTGAGTTCTAGAACAATGCTTAATTTGATCCTGACTGATTATCTGATCTGCTTGTCTGATTTCCTGAGAACTCCCTACACTTAGCGCTTTTAGTTAATTGCTTACAAACCACTCCAGCTACCTGATTTACTTTTCTACTTTGCTTTTTAGTTTCTTATTACTTTCTCCTAGTTTAACTTGATTGTTCTAATATCTATCGTGAACGAGAGTCTCTGTGGGATTCGATACCTTTTATACTATAATTGCATTAACTGTGCACTTGCAGTAGAATAGAATTTAAAACTTATAGACCTATCAGAAGCGAAGGGCGACGCGAAGGCGGTTTGACCCTCTGAACCGTAGACGCTTCTTCAGAGCCCGAATCCTCTTTGGATCTCTCTTTTTGGGTATCCCTCTCTTTTTCATCATTGGCACCAACTAGAACCACCCTCCTTGAAGCGTCCGTCTCCGGAACCGAAGAAGAACCTGCCACCACCGTCGAAACCATCTTCCCCGGCGCTTGGGAAACCACCTTCTTCAACTTCTTCGAAGGCCTCGCAGCCGGGTCATTGGGATCATTCGGGTTTTCAAGTCTCTTTACCGGAGCATTGCTCTTCTTCGGCGATTACGCTGACGGATTCGACTCATCCTCCTTCGTCTCCTTCCTCGAACCCCGTGTTTCAACACCCATTTCTCCGATTATCGAGTTTTCGTTACTAGATTTCCTCTCAGTTATCCCAAGTTATCCGAGAAGGAACCATTATGGTTTTTGCGTTTCAGATAGAAAAGGAAAATCAAAATGGTGTCGATTGAGGTGATAAGATGGTTGACCCGATTTTGGTGTTATCCGACCCGGAAAAATCGGGTCAATCCGCGGTTTTTATGATAAACCGAATCCAAAACCGAATCGTCTCTGGTTAGGTTAAGATTTCGGTTAAGGGCGGTTAAAACGCCTAGTTTTCTCGTTATTATCCAACATTCGACTGTTTTTTTTAATAATTTCCATTGTTTCGATATAAAAATAATGTTACTTAATATTCTAATAAATAGAGGGGCATATCAGATTTGTTTCGAGTACGGAGGGTCTCTCGAGACAATAATCCCACAAATTCATCTGAAAATTCTAGTTCGTAGTAAAGTAAGGACAATTGCAAATTAAAATGTTGGTTGATACAACAATACCTGTGTCGCAGTGATATACTCCACCAAACGAGTTATAACTCTCCTCGATAAACCTTTTGAATTGCGTATTGGCTATATACAATTTTCTCCTTCAACGTGAAGATAACTTCCTCAGATTGCTTCTAAAGAAACCAAAATTAATCTCTAACTTCATAAATCAGAATTAGGAAAGCGAAAAAGTTGTAAAAAATCTAGAACAAATCTGATACCTCTTCGTAAGTAGGATGATCAGAAGTGGAACTCTTCTTCGAAGCACCAGAAGCATGGATCTTCTTCTCCTTCACTTTTCTGCAGGCTTATCTCTCTGGTCAGCTCCGTCACCACACTAGCATCCTTCGTTTTCCTGCTCAAACGAAAATACCAACAACTTAAATCTAATTAAATCATTTCTCATCGGAGCAAATGATTTCCGAGATAGAGAAAATAAGAAATCTCAATCTCGTAGTCGTTTTCGTTCTAAGCCAAAAAAAAGTACAAAAATAAACAACCTAGAGTATCCATACGTCCGAAGGTCTGAGAAAGTGAAGAAGATCTCAAAGCAGTAAGAGCAGAATCCAGAAGAGAAATGGTAATTGATTTTCTGCCGAGATGAAAAGCGAGCTACTAGATACCACAAGAGAGGAAGACAATGAAGAAGAATCGGTATTTCCTCCGTAAACGACTTATGAGTCGAGAAAGAGAAGTTACAAGCCTCAAAATCCCTGTAAAAATCACGCCAAATTTCAACCTAATCGGAAAAAGTAGAAAAGGGTCTTGAAAGATGAGGGGATGCAAAGTGTCCAACCGTAGAGCATAGATCGGAGACGAGAGGAGTAGATAGGAGACATGAGGAGTAATCGGAAGAGATTCTCGAGAGAGACGAGAGGAAAGAAGAATAATGTGTGGCAGAAAAATTGATGTTTTTTTGGGTATGTGATTAATAAAATGTGTTCTTTAGAGTAGGAATGACTTAGCTAAAATAACATAATTCCGCCAAAACAAGAAATTTGGCTAAGCTTTTTGGGTCCAAAATGAATTTTCAGCTATACAAGACATTTTTGGATTCACGCTTAATGAAAATCTTTCTCAACGCGAATTTAATGTTACAATAGAGTTGAAATCCGATTTTGGCACTTTTAGTAGCAGTTAGTGAATTAATGCTACACTGAACTGCTATAGATGCTACTATTTCTTGTTGTGTGATGTTGATCTTCTCCGATCTTATTGAGGACATTGTTGATGTTTTCTTGGATGTCTTGTTTGTATATGTGTCCTCATTTTCTGCTTGTCTTGTAAACATGTGCATTGTAGTGTGAGGAGACTAACTTAGTCTGAAAGGTCAAAGTTTAATCTCTATTACTAACTCCAAGTGTACAGCAATGTAATCGTAGTACTTGGGTTTTCTAACAAAGAACCTCAGGTTATCAATAAATTAGTATTTTTCAATCAATACTAAACACAACAAATGGTGGAAAACAAGTAACTAATTCAAGTAAATAGATTGTACAATCGATAGGTGAAGGCGTCAGACTAAGGGAATTTCTCAGGAAATCATAGACTGAGGGTCGACTTCCCACATCTTTCTTCGACCAGTGAGGAAGAACCGTGACGACCTCCTTACGGGAGACAAAATGCTTCCTCTCGCCAGAAGCAACGTTTACTTTGCCGCTCTCTACAGTTAGCCTTCTCCACGGATCCTCGATCTTCTTAGAGGAATTATATATGGCCATCTTTTTGAGGGAACCCTCTCCATCCGGTTTGTCCACAGCCGCCCTCTTCTTTGGAAACGTCTTTGGCAAAGCCCTTTCTGGAGGAATGTACGCGCTTGACTTGACCGCCGTATTCTCTTTATTCTGAGGAGGATCAACAGGTTTTTCGCTCACCACGGGTAACGGTTCGCCGCCACCTTCAGATGAAGGCAGAGTCGCCTCGGGTTCCTTCGTCGGGTCGGTAAAGGAAGAAGGATTCGAGGTGAACCTCTTTGAGTAATCGACCGCTATCCTCTTCAAGTTGCCCATCTTCGATCTTGTCAAATCGACTGGATCGATTTCGTCTAAAGTGTTCCACTTAACTTCAAAATGAGATAAAAGTCAGAACTATGCAAAATAACCGAGTAGCTTATAAGAACCTTTCCTTTGGAAATTTTCGGAAGGGATCGGTTAATGCGCGCTCGAGTGAGATGCTTCCACTTACGGCGGCTGAGAGTTCGTATGGAATCAACGATTGAAAAGAAGTCATCTTGATAGGGCTTGAAAAATGGGTGACGCACTGCAAAGAAAGAGAAAAATGAGTAAATTACTCGTACAAAGATTCATCAAGTTCAGAACAATATCTACCAAAGTTGGTGTTCCACGACGATCTAAGTTCTCTGTGCGGCTCGGGGATGACCAGGGGAGTTATCTCGGCATAGAAATAATATATGTGCCAAACACGAACTTTACTCTGTGCTCCCAGAACAACTCCTTGGTCCCATTTCATCCTTATCGCGAAACACCCTGGACTAGTCCAAGTCATCTGACTTATCGATGTCATCTCCTCAAAAATCCTGACATCAATTGTGATGTCGGCTTCGGCGGCCAGAACCAGGAGCCCCACCATGTGACGAACCGCGGCAGATGAAAGCTGCGAGATCGCAATCTTACGCCGAGCGCAGTAGGAGAGGAGCAGATCAGGGAGAGGAAGCCAAAGTCGGCAACCCGATGTGTCAGTGTTGTGAAAGTAAGACTCATATAAATTTGAGGTGCGAGAAGAGTTGAAGAAAATTTTAGGAGTTACAATAGTGGGTGGAATGGGGTCATATTTAGGTATCCTCAAAAGTTTAAGTGGTTCAAAGACACAAATATTCAGTTTTCTTCAAGATAGACTACATGGAAAAGTGAATGGTTGGACAACAAAAGTACTGTCACGAGGAGGGAAAGAGGTCCTGATAAAGGCAGTGGCTATGACAATGCCAAATCATGTAATGTTGTCCTATCGGTTGCCAAAAACAATTATTACAAAATTAACAAGTATTGTTTCAAAATTTTGGTGGAGTTCTGGAGATACAAGCACAAGTATGCAATGGAAAGCATGGGATAAACTATGTAGAGATAAAGGAGATGGTGGGATCGGTTTTCGGTTTTTTCAAGATGCTAACACAACCTTCTTAGCAAAACAGTTGTGGAGACTAATTGAGAAGCCGGATATTCTTTTCTCCAAATTTTTAAAGGGTAGATACTTTCGGAATACGGATCCTTTAGTTGCCATAAGATCGTACTCACCTTCTTATGGGTGGAGGAGTATTATCTCATCTAGAACTCTGGTTAAAAAAGGACTAATTAAGATGGTGGGAACAGGAGAGACTATTTCGATATGGAATGATCTTTGGATACCAGCCTATCGTCCGAGACCAGCAATTCAAAAACCTAACGTTACACATAATATTTTTACGGTGGACCAGTTGATTGATCATTAAAACCAAGTCTGGAATAAACAGCTAATGGAGATGATTATTCAACCTGAGGATGTGGGTCTTTTTATCAGTATTTCGTTCAGTCGCCTGAATCGACCAGATTCGATAGGCTGGCACTAAACAAAGTCGGGGAGATACACGGTTAGATCAGGCTACCATACAGAAAGGGAGTTTCCAGGAAACAGAGTTTCTTCCTGTTTTGGGACCAAATGTCAAGAGTTTACAAGCTTATTCGTGGAAAGTAATATGTCCACCTAAACTACGACATTTTATTTGGAAAGTAATCTCGGGATGCTTACTGGTAAAAAGAAAGTTGAAGGCCTGGGGAATAAAATGTGATACGCAATGTGTGCGATGTGGAATAGAAGAGGAATCAATAAACCATGTTTTATTTGAATTTCCACCAGCATTACAGACTTGGGCTTTGTCTTCAATTCAACCTAACCCGGAATCTTTTCCATCATAATCGATTTTTACAAACATGGATTATTTATTTTGGAAATTACCTTCAGATGATAATACTAGTAGTTATCCTTGGATTTTATGGTATATTTGGAAAGGCAGGAATGATATGATCTACAATCACATCGAAAGAAGCCCCCAAGAGACCTTGAGGATGGCTGAAACAGATTATGCAACATGGGAGACATCAAAATCACTTGAGGTTAAGGAACCGGTAGGAAACATTAGAGGGTCAATAAATTCTGGACATGATTGGGTTCAAGATGGTCAATGGTGCTATGTAGATGGATCCTGAAAAGAAGGAGAATCATTCTCAGGATAAGGATGGTATAGCTGTAATGAGGGTGGGGCAAATGTTATGAAGGGATCAATGAATATCAGGACAAGCTTATCCCCTCGTCATGCGCAATTCGAGGCCTTAATATGGGCAATGGAATGCATGAAGGATTTAAGGCAAAAACATATTACATTTGCAACTGACTATTCAGAATTGGTTAAGATAGAGTTGGAACCAGAAGAATGACCATCTCTCTCGATTCACTTAGGGGAGTACGAAAGAAGGAAGACATACTTTACAACATTTGATCTCAAGCACATATATCGCACGCGAAATTTGATGGATGATAATCTAGCACGGAGTGCACGGCTAAGAACGTCAGAGAGTCTTTATGTTGGTTCGGAGCCATCAACTTGGATCATAGAGAGATAGATTATATTTTGTATGTTGTTGACAAAAAAATAAACAAAATGTCTTTACCAAAAAATCTTATTTTATACATGATTTTTACGTAGTTTAAAATATTGTTGATGGATTTGGATTCCTCATTAAGATTCAATTCCTTTTATGTTTATCTTATATTGCTTTGGACCAAAGATTTTTAAACTCATTAGTTGAGTGATTTTGGTATTTGGGCTAAAAGCAGATTAACAAGCTATTTCTAGTGTGTGCAGAAATTTTAAATTTTTACAGGAAGAAAACGAGAAACTTTAATGTGGACGCACAAAGCAAAAGGTCTAAAGGAGGATTCGTGAGGTTATAAGGTGAAACATTGTCTCATATGCCTCTCTTTCTCAGAATCTAATATCTTATACCCCTACTTAATCTACATGTCCCTAATTTTTTAAATGAAATCCTGTGATGACGATTTTGCCCTTCTTATTTTGATTTAATTTATATGAATAATCGTTTTACCAGTATTACATTCATTACCAGTATTACCTCCAGTAGTACTAGTATTACTAGATACCAGTATTACCTCCAGTGGTACTGGTATTACCAGTGATACCTCTAGTGGTACTAGTATTACCAGTGTTATCTGTATTACCAGTATTACTTCCATTTGTAGTATTACTTCCAGTGGTACTGGTATTACCAGTGTTACCTCCAGTAGTACTGGTATTACCAATGTTACTACTTGTAGTATTACCTGTAGTAATACCAGTAATACTAGAGTAGTACCAATAAAATATTGGTATTACCAGTATTACCACGTCGGTGGGATTTGAATCTTGGGCGCGCGTCGCGCACAGATACGCGCGTAGAGCTCCTAACCACTGAGCTACCGTTGTTTTCAACAAATACTTACCGGTTTAATTATATTTAAACCCTTACAACCATTCATTAAGGGTAAAATTGTCATTTCGACATTAAAAATATAACAGGGACATTTCAGATTGTTGATGGAGATATAGGGACATATGAGACTATGTCTCTTATAAGGTGGAAGGACTTATAAGGTGGAAGGACTCCCAAATCAACGAAACATATGATACCACTAGTTGGAAACTATAAAAGAGAGTTCAACACACAGTACGGTCAAAACATAGCTAAATTCCACCAGCAAATATAAATTTATGGGTAGAAACCTAACAAGCCTAGTAAACATGAAAGCTGAGCATAATTTTGGAGCAGTTACCAAACCGTGTGGAAAAAAAAGCATGAAAATTTAAAAGTAGCTGCCAGACACTATATTGTTCATCGTTTCAATGGTGGTCGAGAAATCTTCACAGATTAGGACTATCCACTCTTACCTCATCTGGACGATCCAATAAACCAGCACTCGTCCATACGCTATTCAGAATCAATTCCAAGGCCGGCACAAGAAGAACAAAAAGTGAGACCTAAAAAATCATCTTGGTCGAGCTGCTTTACCTCAGGTTTGTTGAATTCGAAGATGGCCCATACAATACCTTGGAAACTAATCCGATTAACAAAGGCGGAACATTCTCAATCATTGAATGGAGCAGATCAATTCAAGACAGGTCAAGTACATCTAAAAAAAATCTTCATAAATGTATTGCCCAATCCCTCCCATCCCTGGTCCAAGCAGTACAGAAGTGATGCAAAAGATGAAGCCAAAACAGCTCCCAAAAACCGATTTTCTTGAAACTTGGCCTGCAACTTCGGTTAGGCGAACCGAACCGAGACAATTAGTTTGATTATTGGTTAACCGAATTATTTTAGAAGTGTGACCGAAATTAACCGAACCAAAATTCTGTTCAGTTTGGTTATCGGTTAATTTTGGTTTTAAGTTACTAACCAAAATATGGATCCGAAAATCCATATTAGAGATTTATGACTTGTAAAGGGGAGTTTCGTAGGGATAGCACCTAAAACATCATACTATGCTTCAAATAACTATCTAAAACAAACAATGGGTTTCTTATTATGTTGTATTGGTGAAAGAATGATTACAAATGAGATCTCAAGAGAGAGTTTATAGTGAGGCCGTAGAAAATTTTTTGTGTGTAAAATTAATGGGGAAAAGAAGGGTCCTTCCGTTAAAGCCATTGAATTCCTTTTATAGCCTTGATGAAGAGATCTCCATCCGCATAACTTGTAGTGCTCTCATTAGAACGACCTCTGTGATCTCTGGACTGTTGAGCTGATCTCGAAGTAATCCGTTTGATCAGACCAGCTCGAAGGTTGACTAAAATATTGGGCACGTCCTTCCTTGATATGCACTGGTTTTCCGGTTGTTGAAGCGTAGATGTGATGGGCTTCGGTTTGGGCCGGAGTAGTGTCTCTAACGTCGACTTATTTATGAGATAAGGCCATTGGGCCTTACCAGCCAAATCCGAGTGCGGATTTTGGTACCAACAATTTGCCCCCTAGCTAATTAATTATTCAAATATAATAATTAATTGGAGGGAAATGTGAACAGTCCTTTTGAATGTTGAGGTCTAATGTGCTGACGTCAGCTCTCCGATGCTGAGATTTGAAATCATTATTTGACTTCTCATCCGACGTTCGAGATTTTTTGAAATGCAAAATCTATGTAATCTGGAGAGTAGACATGATTTGAAATCGGAAAAGATCCGAATCTAATGGTTGAGATCCGAGAGGTGAGAGATCTCCAAAACCTCGAAACTTGTTTTTGAGACGGGCACAAAATTAGATAAGTAATTCTTTTTTGAAAAAGATAATACGATGGTTAAGATTAAATTTGGCGAGAGATCATCGGGATTTTGAGAACCGACGTAGCAATTCGACTTTAAAAGAGTTGCACACATATCTCATTAATGGAGTTCGCACGCCATCTCAAGGTAAAACCTTTTAACATCCTCTCTCTTTCTCGGATATATAAATCGTTTCCATTTTTGGAAAAACTTTAGTGCATAATTTTTATTTTTTACCGAAAGACCTTCACGATTTTTGCAAACCGACTTCTTGCAAAAAAAATTGTTCTTTTTTCTTTCCCTGGCTTTCTGTTTTTGACTTTGATTCTGTCTTCCTAATCTCATGGGGTCCAACCAAGAAAGTCGAGACTACGCGATACCTCTGGTGTAACGCGGGAGTTACTTTTTGGTTTGTGGCATCAGTCGAGAATGACCGAAGCAGACCTCGAAGAATTGAGGCGGACTCAAAAATTTGGGAGGCGTGTCAAAATCGCCTTCCCTTCCCAGTACAAAAATCCGGAGTCGATTCGTCCGGGCTCACCATCCCAATTCCATACTTCTTTGTGGAGGTGCTTGTTAGAGCTGGCCTTTCCTCATATGTTCCCAAGTCTAGTGAGACATATAATTCGGATTCAAGTGAGACATCAGCTGGTCCTTATTCTCTGTCAAGGGAGAAGATGCCAGCGATCTGTCAAGACAGCTCCTGCAGTGGCTACCAGGAGATTGTTGCTCCGACGACGGTGGTTGCCCTGGAGGCTGCTGCTCTGGTGGCGAGCTCTGCTGTTGTGCCCCAAGATAGAGAGGGTCCTCAGCCCAAGCGTCTAAGGACGGGGATAGGACGTCCTACGACATCAAACAAGGGTGATGTTAAGTCAAACTCTTCTGGTGGGTCAAACAGGTGTCACCCCTTCCATTAGAAGTTCAAGCACTCCAAGGACTACTTCCAAAGTAAGATCGTTGAGGACCTGGAGGGTATGGATCATCTCCTGAGGTATTTCAAAGGTGCTGGTTGTGATCTCTCAGCCATCAGGAACATGACGGAGGGAGAGGCCTACATCTTAGGCTGCTATTGGCAATGTAAATACCACGACCTTTTGCTTGTTTTTGGAACTGCGTACGTGGTCAATTTTTACCGTTTTTCCTCTCAGTGTTTTAGGCGTTGGAGGAATATTATCGTCATGTCGCCTTGCTCGAGCAAAGGTTGAACGACGTGCCTCGTGCGAAAGAGCTTGATAGGATGACGAAACTGATTGGGGGAGTTGCGGCTTGAGGCATGTTCAAGGGTCTACTGCCAGCGCCCTGTCCAGCCTACTCGCCGATGCGGCTGATTAGATTGAAACTATCTAAGATCAAGAGGTCCGGATTCATGGGGAGAGGGAGAACATGGGGCGTCTGAAGAGGCTGGAGATGTTCGAGAGATAGCATGATAGGATTATTGCCAAAAACCACAAGCTCTCCGAGGAGAAGCGCAGGCTGATCGCGGTTCGTGGAAAGGTGGTGGCGGAGAGCATGAAGACTATAGCTGATGTTGCAGCCGAGAAGTCAAAGCTGCTTGAGGAAAAAAATGAAGCTGCCCTCAACCTTGCTGCCGCAGAGGTTTCAAACTTCTCGATCAGCTAGGTTCCCTTGCTCGCGCATTTGGAGGAGATCGAGCAACCCGTTCGAGTTGATCAGTTGATGGGAGCTCTGGCGGGAGTGTACTAGCAAGGTTCATACAACAATGTCAAGTTGGCCTCGATCGCATGAGAGAGGAGGTGAATGCGTAGTGATCGCGACCTTTGTCGCTCTCTTTACTTAGTTTTTTTTTTCTTTTGTATTCAGTACCCGGGAGGGCTTTTATCCTTTTTAATTTCTTCTAAATTGGTTTTTCCCAAGGGAAATTTTGAATAAACAACTTTTTTCCACAAGTCGCGACTCGGAATTATTTTCAGGAGTTTATAAGGAGATTTGGCTTGGACTGATGGTTGACGAGCTGATTGATCAGTTAGCTTGAATTGAGGAATCGAGCGAAGGTTCGAATTTTAACGTGCTCTCGGTGTTGTTAATTGGATGCAAGACGTCCAAATGTCTGAAGAAATTTCATGAGCTTACATGATCGGTCAAGATAGGCACTCGGCAACCCCATTAGGAATTACTGCGTACTAGGTAGCCGAATGATGTGAGGACATCTTCTTGGGTATCTTCGATATACCTTTATTGACACTGGATTTGGGTAAGGCTCGTGGTCTTTGTGTAGGATTATGTGAGTTCATGGTGTAATTGTCAGGTTACATCCTAGCACATAATCATCTAGGATCTAGGTGATTTGCAGTTGAATCATAAACAGATCAGATTCATTACCTTGTGATTGCAGCGGATTGATCAAAGGAATGAAGAAATCTACAAGAACTGATGATAACCGGCTCCTCCTAGGTATCCACACGCTTACAAGCTACTGGATCAGGCTGCTAGACCAAGCTGGAATGAACCGAGAGAGAGGAAGACGGCTCTGGTGTAAAAATCGCAGAAGCAAGAAGCATTAGGGCTTCCTGCGCCTCTCCTCCTCCTTATATGGGCCCAAGTAATTAAACTAATGGCTCATTAGGCTTTTGGGCCCAAGGCCCAAATCAGACAAAAGACTGTCTTTTGTCTGGCCCAATTCTCTGTACAAATACAGTAAATGCCTTGCATCTTACCGTATTAATTCCATTTAACTTTCCCGTTAGCTATGGTGTGTGACCCTTTGGGATCATACAATACTGGTAATAAGTCCTAAACTTATAGATCAAGAGCGGGCTCTAGCAAGTCATCATGATCACCCAGTATTTATGACTTATGTCTGATCTCGACACTTTTCATACTTTCTAGAGATAGTACAGTAGATTTCAGGACATTCCCAACAATCTCCCACTTGTACTGGAATCCTACATTCCCTAATCCTTTTGTCTCAATATCTCGATCTGGCATAAGGCAAGATGCGTGTCATCCTTATATAGCCAGACCATGTTCATCGGACCAGATTTGATACTGACAATGCAAACGACTTGGGCAAGTCCGTTTGGGAGTGGCCACTCTCTTACCAGCTATCAAGTCTCCGATTGGCCTAGAGATATTACCTCCGTTAAACGGCAGGGACAAATCCCATCTTGTTCCATCACTATGAACTACACACTTCATAATACACCCAACCAAGGTCCTTATAGCTCCCAGTTACGAAACAGCGTTAGACAATGATCAAAGTGCATCAATCCATGTGCAGCCACATGCATGCGAACTCAGGTCTAAGGACTATACTCTATAGTCGTATATGAGAACCTCTTATGACACATATATTAATATCTTGTAGAGTTCTCATCAGCGGGCCATGTCCGGTCATATGCTCCCCTACATATACCTATGTGTCGACTTTGATGCCGCGCATCTATGACCCCTCGAAACTTGGTCATAAGTCTCAACACACTCTAGTCTCAAGTGGTTGTTGGTGTTCCAATTTCAACAACCTTCGACTATGGACACTATGATTTATGTCATTTCGTTAAATATGGGGTTTCAGGATCAAGTCTACTCATGTACTTCGATGGCCCATATATAATGACATGAATCATTTTGGAACGATTATTTATATCACAGTTAAAATAATCCAGAAATCATAGATTTCATAAACATAAAATATTATGTTTACATGAACCTTTCAAAACAACTAAATAAAGCCCTTTACAAACTCCCACTGAAATTAAGACTGCATCTTAATTTCTCTTATCCTACAGCTACAGTCCGCGACTCGTGCTTAGGTCTAAGGAGTGGATTCGTTAATAGATTAGCAACGTTCTCATTTTTGAAACTTGCTGATCTACTTAACACCTCTGTCATTTATCTCAGGGAATGGGTTATACCTACCCTCAAGGTGTTTGGACCTCTGATGTGCAGCTAGTCTCATCTATGCTGGGAATCACATCAAGTTCAGTGATGAACTCTTCTTTCCAAACAACCTCTTTCGCCGCTACCCAAGCTGCGAAATGTTCAGCTTAAGTCATGGAGTCAGCAACAGTGCCTTGCACCGCCAGACAGACACAAGATATAACCGGACTGTGACCGGAAATCATCTTTGTCTGTTGGAAACTTGCCTTTCAGACTCTACCGACTTGTAGCACCTCACTTTCTCCGTAAATCAAGAACTTATCCTAAGTATTTTCCAAATACTTGAGGATATTCATTACGTCTATCCAGTGATTCTTTGCTGGATTTGACTGGTCTTTACTTGTCTTGCTTAACATTAAAGCAATATCAAAACAAGTACGTGTCATGGCATACGGAATCTCATCCATGCATGCGTTCAAGCTCATCCATGCATTCAAGCTCAGCAGTTATCGTAGGACATTGTTTCTTGCTTAACGTAATGCCATGTGACATTGGCATAAAACCCTTCTTGGAATGCTGAAAACGTGTAGGACTTTGTCAATATAAGAATCCTGACTTTGTCCTATCAGCTTTTTTGGATCTCTATCTTTAGATCCAAAATCCAAGAACATACGTGGCTTTACCCATGTCAATCATAAAACTAACTCCCAAGCCAGTCCTTTACCGACTGCAGCATTGGGACGTTATTTCCGAGAATCTGTATGTCATCGACATACACTATGAGAAATGCAACATCGCTCCCAATTATCTATTAGTAAACGCACAGTTCCACTTCGTTCCTGTTCAAGTCAAAACCTTGACTACTTCAACAGAACGAAGATTCCAACTCCGATATGTTTGCTTCCATCCATGAATGGATCGATGAAGCTAACTTACACACAGTGTAATTTTTCGGAGTCCGGGCTCACTTTCGCTTCTGTGAATTTCGCAGGTTCGTCACTTTCAATGATCATCAGATCATGGCAATTAATCACGAGAAATCACTCTCGGATTAGTGATGGATTCATTCAGATCTGCGAACTTCAGGCTCTACAGGTGTAGATTCTACAGAAATCTGTAAATCCATCCGCTGCTCTCCCTCAACAGGTTGAGCAGCCTCCTGTATTTCTCGAATTTCTTCGAGTTATACTTTTGCTCCCACTGTTCTTCTTGGAAAGAGACTTTCCTTTTAGAAAACAGAATTCCGAACAACCTAACTTCGTTTTCGGAATGGACGTAAAAAGTAACAAGCCTTGGTTTCCCTAGGATTACCAGCGAAGTAGCTCAACTACAAATACTCAGTAAAGACGAATTTGGATCATTTCCAGTCCACATTTATGTGGTGTCTTTCAACTGATATTGGTGGAACTATTTCAGCGTAAACTTAGATATTTCTAGAGCGTTATTCTTAAAGAATATCATGGAAGATTCGTGTGACTCATCTTTAATCATTTCTAATAAGATCTGATTCTTTCTCACAGAAACACCTCAAGGTTTTCAGGAGAAATGAGCTGTGAAACGACTTCACACTCATTCAGATGATCACACCATCAATGACTTAAGTATTCTCACTCGTGATCTAATCCAGAGTCTCAATACTTCTGTCACTCAGATTCTATACCTCATTCTGGAACTCTTTCGACCATTTCAAAGAATTCCGACTCGTGTCTCATCAAATGAACACAGTCATACTCACTGAAGTAATCAGTAAATATAATGAAGTACATAAAATTTTCTCTGGCATTACTGCTTATCGGGCCACATACATGAGTATGTTCAAGGTCCAATAAGCCTTTGGGCTTTTCTCTAGCTCGGCTAAGATGGGCCCTTTGTCTTTTGGTCCAGTAAGCAGAATTCAAGTCTCATAAGATATCCGATCAAATGAGCCCAAAAGTCCATAACTATGGGGTTTCTGAATCCGACTTACTCTATGTGACCAAAACATTTACGCCAAGAAAAATCAGGTTTAATTCATCAGATTTAAACCAATTCGGTATTTATGTTACATTTAGGCACTCTTTGGTTTAAGATATAAAACCCATTCCTTGAATAGGGTGCTACAATTAATATTTCATTAAGATCAAAAGAACAAAACTTGTCTTTTATCAAAATGAAAAACATTCAAATTCTTACAAGAAAATGAAAGACAACTCTGCTTAAAACAGGTACATTGTAGCAATTACTTAATAAAACCAAGCCTCAAAGGCATCTACTGTTGGAATTATGTCCAGTAATCTCTGTAATGTCTCTAGAAAGTAAGAGTATGTCAATGATCAGACATAAGTCATATAATACTGGGGGTCATGATGGCTTGCTAGAGTCCGCTCATGATCTATAAATCTTGGATTTATTGCCTTTATTATATGATCCCATATGGGTCACACGCCTAAGCTAACAGGAAAATATGGAGGAACGGTTCAGCAGAAGTACGGTAAAATTGCTAGGCATTTACTGTACTTAGAGAGATTAAAGGGCCTGATTAAATCTAAGGGATTTAATCAGACTGAGAATTGGGCCCAAAAGCCCATGAGAACTAGAAGGGGTTTTAATGAATAAAACTTAACCTAGCTCTCCAATTTCTCAGCCTTCTGCGCCTCCTCTCTCTCTCTCTCTGCGCCTCCCACCTCCTTGGTCTAGCAGCCAATTTCCTGCAGTGTGCGTGTGTGAGCCTTTGGAGGAGCTATCTCTTGGTGGTTCTGCTGATCTCAGACAATACCTCTCCTTCCGCTGCATAAACAAGGTATTAGGTGAGATCCTTTATGTTTCTAGCAAGAGAACCTAGATCTGGCATGTTTAGTAGGATCAATCAATGAGAAATTGAATCAGGATATACTAAACAATCCTTCAGTGGTATCAGAGCCATTGGTTCTGTTAGGATTTCTTGTTTAGAATCAAGTTTAGGTTGTTTAGAAGTGTTTGAATCAATCTATTGATAAGAAAAACACTTAAGAAACAAAGAATTAAAACCTAAACTAAATCGAAATCGCATGATCCGATCTATAGTGAATCGGTATGCGTCGGAGTGTTGATCGTTTTCGGATCACACGTCTGGATCGGGTTGTGTCGTCGACACGATCGGCGACATGGCGCAAGAGATCGCATGGATCGACCGAGAACGATCGCATGGATCCGATCGGTACGATCGCATGGATCGAAGCCGTACGGGTCCTGCATCTCTCGGCCGCGATCGCCCGATCATGTCCCGTCCGATCGCGAGAGATGGGCCGATAAATCGCATGGATCGCACGATCGCCGATCGCATGGATCGCGTCTCGTCCCGATCGCACGGCCCGGCTGTCCCGATCGTCCCGTCCCGTCCGGCTTCACGTCCCGACTATCGACCCGCCGCGGAAGCCTGATGCTTGCGGCTGCGGCTGTCTCGATCGCGAAGCTAGGTCACGACCGTGATCGGTTCGTGACCAATCGGTTCGGTTCGGTTTAAAATTTATTAAAACTTAATCGTCACGGTTTAATAAACAGACTTAATAAAATTTATTAAAGTTCTGGTTAAACCGGGATAAGAAATCCAAAGTCGAAAAATTGGATTTAGTGCCTAAACCAGTGGTTTTCTAATTTGATTTGGTTGGACCAAATAAATTGAGAAAATCTGGTTTAGTAAATAACCGGTTGACAATTGTGGTCATCGTAGTAATTAATTTTGGTTAGACTAATTTTAATGAACCAGACCGGTTATGTCATTTAATTGGACAATTGGGTTATGTCTTGGACATAGACCAATTCTTGGGCCATGGGCCAAGAAGTTAAAACAATTGGGCCAGTTATTTGAGTCTATTCTTCAGATTTAATTTAAAAATTTATTTTATAATTAAAATTTAATTTTAAATTAATCAGTTTCCAAAATCTGAAATTAGAAAGTTTCTTAGAATCGAAGTTTCTAGATTTGCATGTTTTGGATATTTAGGAAATTTCTATAGTTAGAAAGTTTCCAATTTTAGGAAGTTTCCAATTTTAGAAAGTTTCCAAAATAAGTAGGTTTCCAAAAATGGAAAGTTTCCAAAAATAGTAATCTTCTATTTTGGGAATGAAATTTTAAAATAAACCTACAAACCTCAAATAATATCAAGCGTTGGATGTCTTGTCCAGATTATGTCAGCTGTTGATGCCCATTCAATCGTACACACGGCCTTACAGTGTGAGGGTGTTTATCTTTTGCGTGGGTAAAACAGTTTGTGATTCATTAATGTCATTGGGAGTCCCAGACATTAGTGATTACATGACTGTATAGTCTGGTTTTCTTGACTAGGCCATCGGGAGTCCCGGGCCTTGAGACATCAGAGTGGATTGGGCCTCGGGCCCAGATTCACAACCAAGAGTTATATCACGGATATAATTAGCCGAGATAGGGCTTACCGATATAAGCTAAGGTTGGGTGACGGCCAGTGGCCCACTTTGATCTTAGTTATATGTGGATCTTGGAATCATTATATTCTATTGAGGGTAACTGATGTTATTGAATATAATGCGAGATTAATCATATTAAATATAATACGAGATTAATCATATTGAACATATTAACTAAAATTCTTTTATCTTAAATTTCAGTTATGACTAGCACAAACAATCAAAACACTTTCTCAATCCGGTCTGTCCTTGAGATGGACAAGCTGAACGGATCAAATTTCTTGACTTGGTCGCGGAACCTGAGGCTAGTTCTCAGGCAGGAGAGAAAGGACTATGTTCTTGAGAGAGCTCTCCCCGTGAGGATTGGGTCCAATGCCTCCCATGCAGTATATGATGCTTGGAATAAGCATTATAATGATGCGGTAGATGTGCGTGGTCTGATATTGGCTACCATGGACTCAGACTTGCGGAAGCAATATGAGAACATGGAGTCGCCAATAGAGATGATCAGCAGCCTGAAATTGAAATTTCAGGAGCAGGTAAGAGTGGAGAGATACCAGTTGGTTAAGTCTCTCACTAGCTGCAAGCTACCAAATGATCATCCAGTGAGTCCTCATGTCAGTAAAATGATGGGTTACATTGATAACCTGAGGAAACTGGATTATCCAGTTAGCCAAGAATTGGCAACTGAGATCATTCTGCAGTGACTGCCGTCAAGCTATGATAAGTTCAGAAGGAACTATATCAAGAAAGGCTTAACGAAGACGCTGACTGAACTGCATGATATGCTCAAGACAGTTGAGCCAAACGTGAAGAGTACCCAGTATCATCTCATAAAAGAGAAGGGTAGGTTTAATTAAACCTAGTGCTGACAAGGGTGAAGACAAAGTTGTCCAAATTTTAAATCATGGCAAGCGTGTGTCTTCTGAGCCCAAGTCAGATACCTCTTACGTTGGTAAGTGCTGCTACTGTAAAGAGACAGGGCATTGGAAGAGAGATTGCATTAAATTCATGGAAGATGATGAGGAGTTGAAGTTGATGTATGAGACTACTTCCTCAGGTATTCATGTTATTACTTCAAGTTCTACCTTATAGGTATTGGATACTGGTTGTGGCACTGATATTTGTGATAATATGCAGAGCCTAAGCAACAGTAGAATGTTGAAGGAAGGACAAGTGGATCTACATGTCTGGAAGGAGCTATGGACGCTGCCTCAGCCGTAGGGTTTTCACTTGTAGATGCCTTCGAGGCTTGGTTTTGTATTAAGTAATTGCTACAATGTACCTGCTTTAAGCAGAGTTGTTTTTCATTTTCTTGTAAGAATTTGAATTTTTTCATTTTGATAAAAGACAAGTTTTTGTTCTTTTGATCTTAATGAAATATTAATTGTAGCACCCTATTCAAGGAATGGGTTTTATATCTTAAACCAAAGAATGCCTAAATGTAACATAAATACCGAATTGGTTTAAATCTGATGAATTAAACCTGATTTTTCTTGGCATAAAAGTCTTGGTCACATAGAGTAAGTCGGATTCAGAAATCCCATAGTTATGGACTGTTGGGCTCATTTGATAAGATATCTTATGAGACTTGAATTCTGCTTACTGGACCAAAAGGCAAAAGGCCTATCTTAGCCGAGCTAGAGAAAGGCCCAAAGGCTTATTGGACCTTGAACATACTCATGTATGTGGCCCAATGAGCAGTAATGCCAGAGAAAATTTCCTGTACTTCATTGTCTCCACTGATTATTTCAGTGAGTATGAATGTGTTCATTTGATGAGACACGAGTCAGAATTCTTTGAAATGGTCGAAAGAATTCCAGAATGAGGTATAGAATCTGAGTGACTGAAGTATTGAGACTCTGGATTAGATCACGAGTGAGAATACTTAAGTCATTGATGGTGTGATCATCTGATTGAGTGTGAAGTCGTTTCACAGCTCATTTCTCCTGAAAACCTTGAGGTGTTTCTGTGAGAAAGAATCAGATCTTATCAGAAATGATTAAAGATGAGTCACACGAATCTTCCATGATATTTTTAAGAATAACGCTCTAGAAATATCTAAGTTCACGCTGAAATAGTTCCACCAATATCAGTTGAAAGACACAACATAAATGTGGATTGGAAATGATCCAAATTCGTCTTTACTGAGTATTTGTAGTTGTGCTACTTCGCTGGTTGTCCTAGGGAAACCAAGGCTTGTTACTTTTTACGTCCATTCTGAAAAACGAAGTTAGGTTGTTCGGAATTCTGTTTTCTAAAGGGAAAGTTGCTTTCCAAGAAGAACAGTGGGAGTAAAAGTATAACTCGAAGAAATTCGAGAAATACAGGAGGCTGCTCATTCTGTTGAGGGAGAGCAGCGGATGGATTTACAGATTTCTGTAGAATCTACACCTGTAGAGCCTGAAGTTCGCAGATTTGAATCCGTCACTAATCCGAGAGTGATTTCTCGTGATTAATTGCCATGATCTGATGATCATTGAAAGTGACGAACCTGCGAAATTCGCAGAAGCGAAAGTGAGCCCGGACTCCGAAAAATTACACTGTGTGTAAGTTAGCTTCATCGATCCATTCATGGATAGAAGCAAACATATCGGAGTTGGAATCTTCGTTCTGTTGAAGTAGTCAAGGTTTTGACTTGAACAGGAACGAAGTGGAACTGTGCGTTTGCTAATAGATAAGTGGGAGCGATATTGCATTTCTCATAGTGTATGTCGATGATACACTGATTCTCGGAAATAACGTTCCAAAGCTGCAGTCGGTAAAGGACAGGCTTGGGAGTTGTTTTCAATGATTGACATGGGTAAAGCCACGTATATTCTTGGACTTTGGATCTAAAGATAGAGATCCAAAAGAGCTGATAGGACAATGTCAGGATTCTTAAATTGACAAAGTCCTACACGTTTTCAACAATCCAAGAAGGGTTTTATGCCAATGTCACATGGCATTACGTTAAGCAAGAAACAGTGTCCCACGATAACTGCTGAGCTTGAATGCATGGATGAGATTCCATATGCGTCGGCAATTGGATCTATCATGTATGCCATGACACGTACTTGTTTTGATGTTGCTTTAATGTTAAGCAAGACAAGTAAAGACCAGTCAAATCCAGCAAAGAATCACTGGATAGACGTAATGAATATTCTCAAGTATTTGGAAAATACTTAGGATACGTTCTTGATTTACGGAGAAAGTGAGGTGCTACGAGTCGGTAGAGTCTGAAAGGCAAGTTTCCAACGGACAAAGATGATTTCCGGTCACAGTCCGGTTATATCTTGTGTCTATCTGGCGGTGCAAGGCACTGTTGCTGACTCCATGACTTAAGCTGAACATTTCGCAGCTTGGGAAGCGGCGAAAGAGGTTGTTTGGAAAGAAGAGTTCGTCACTGAACTTGATGTGATTCCCAGCATAGATGAGACTAGCTGCACATCAGAGGACCAAACACCTTGAGGGTAGGTATAACCTATTCCGTGAGATAAATGACAGAGATGTTAAGTAGATCAGCAAGTTTCAACGAATGAGAACGTTGCTAATCTATTAACGAAGCCACTCCTTAGGCCTAAGCACGAGTCGCGGACTGTTGCAGTAGGATAAGTGAAATTAAGATGTAGTCTTAATTTCAGTGGGAGTTAGTAAAGGGCTTTATTTAGTTATTGATATGTTCTTGTAAAACATTTGAGATGTTTAATAATAAAATTATTTTATGATTATTTTAACTGTGATGAAATAATCGTTCCAAAATGATATGAACCATTTTATAGGTCATCGAAGTAAGTGACTTGATCTTGAGTCATCAAAGTCATTTAGCTTGATCATGAGACCCTATATTTGATAGATGGCTTATATCATCCTGTCCCTAGTCGAAGGTTGTTGAAATTGGAACACCAACAACCGCGTGAGACTAGATTGGTATGTGACTTATGACAAAGTCTCAGGATGTCATAGATGCACGGCATCAAAGTCAGTACATAGGTGTATGTTGGGGTACATACGACCGGACAAGACCCGCTTATAAGAACTCTTCAGGATATTTATATCTGTGTCATAAGAGATTCTTACTACGACTATAGAGTATAGTCCTTAGACCTGAGTTCGCATGCATGTGACTGCACATGAACTGATGCATTTTGATCATTGTCTAACGCTGTCGTTAAGCGATAGTTATAAGGACCTTGTTTGGGTGTATTATGAAATGAGTAGTTTACAGTGATGGAACAAGACGGGATTTGTCCCTCCAATATAAATGGAGTGAATATCTCTAGGCCAATCGGAGATTTGAATACTGGAAAATGCATGGCCATGCTCAAACGGACTGTCCCGAGTCGTTTGGATTGTCAGTATCAAATCAGAGTCCGATGAACATGATTAGCCTTTATAAGGATGACACTCATCTTGCCTTATGACTAATCGAGATATTGAGACAAAAGGATTATGAATACAGAGATTCCAGTACAAGTGGGAGATTGTTGGAATTATGTCCAGTAATCTCTGTACTGTCTCTAGAAAGTAAGAGTATGTCAATGATCAGACATAAGTCATATAATACTGGGGGTCATGATGGCTTGCTAGAGTCCGCTCATGATCTATAAATCTTGGATTTATTGCCTTTATTATATGATCCCATATGGGTCACACGCCTAAGCTAACAGGAAAATATGGAGGAACGGTTCAGCAGAAGTACGGTAAAAGTGCTAGGCATTTACTGTACTTAGAGAGATTAAAGGGCCTGATTAAATCTAAGGGATTTAATCAGACTGAGAATTGGGCCCAAAAGCCCATGAGAACTAGAAGGGGTTTTAATGAATAAAACTTAACCTAGCTCTCCAATTTCTCAGCCTTCTGCGCCTCCTCTCTCTCTCTCTGCGCCTCCCACCTCCTTGGTCTAGCAGCCAATTTCCTGCAGTGTGCGTGTGTGAGCCTTTGGAGGAGCTATCTCTTGGTGGTTCTGCTGATCTCAGACAATACCTCTCCTTCCGCTGCATAAACAAGGTATTAGGTGAGATCCTTTATGTTTCTAGCAAGAGAACCTAGATCTGGCATGTTTAGTAGGATCAATCAATGAGAAATTGAATCAGGATATACTAAACAATCCTTCATCTACAAGTGAAAACCCTACGGCTGAGGCAGCATCCATAGCTCCTTCCAGACATGCAGTTCCACTTGTCCTTCCTTCAACGTTCTACTGTTGCTTAGGCTCTGCATATTATAACAAATATCAGTGCCACAACCAGTATCCAATACCTATAAGGTAGAACTTGAAGTAATAACATGAATACCTGAGGAAGTAGTCTCATACATCAACTTCAACTCCTCATAATCTTCCATGAATTTAATGCAATCTCTCTTCCAATGCCCAGTCTCTTTACAGTAGCAGCACTTACCAACGTAAGATGTATCTGACTCGGGCTCAGAAGACACACGCTTGCCATGATTCAAAATCTGGACAACTTTGTCTTCACCCTTGTCAGCACTAGGTTTAGTAAACCTACCCTTCTCCATTATGAGATTATACAGGGTACTCTTCACATTTGGCTCAACTGTCTTGAGCATATCATGCAGTTCAGTCAGCTTCTTCGTTAAGCCTTTCTTGATATAGTTCCTTCTGAACTTATCATAGCTTGACGGCAGTGACTGCAGAATGATCTCAGTTGCCAATTCTTGGCTAACTGGATAATCCAGTTTCCTCAGGTTATCAATGTAACCCATCATTTTACTGACATGAGGACTTACTGGATGATCATTTGGTAGCTTGCAGCTAGTGAGAGACTTAACCAACTGGTATCTCTCCACTCTTACCTGCTCCTGAAATTTCAATTTCAGGCTGCTGATCATCTCTATTGGCGACTCCATGTTCTCATATTGCTTCAGCAAATCTGAGTCCATGGTAGCCAATATCAGACCACGCACATCTACCGCATTATTATAATGCTTATTCCAAGCATCATATACTGCATGAGAGGCATTGGACCCGATCCTCTCGGGGAGAGCTCTCTCAAGGACATAGTCCTTTCTCTCCTGCCTGAGGACTAGCCTCAGGTTCCGCGACCAAGTCAAGAAATTTGATCCGTTCAGTTTGTCCATCTCAAGGACAGACCGGATCGAGAAAGTGTTTTGATTGTTTGTGCTAGTCATAACTGAAATTTAGAGATAAATAGAGTTTTAGTTATTCAGTTCATAAAAGAGTAATCTTAATAACTTATAAGAAAACTCGCATTGCATTCAAAATTTCTTTGTTTAACCTCATAAGAATGCAATGATTCCGAGACCCATGTTCAGCTAAATCCAAAGTGGGCCACTGGCCGTCACCCAGAAGTAGCTTTACTTGGTAAGCATACACACAGCTAGTTATATCCAATAACTCTCGGTTGTGAATTGGGCCCAAGGCCCAATACACCAGATGTCTCAAGGCCCGGGACTCCCGATGGCCCAGTCAAGGAAACCAATCTCTTACAGCCAAATAATCACTAAAGTCTGGGACTCCCAATGAAATTAGTGACTATATACTACTTTACTTACGCAAAAACAGACACCTCACACTGTAAGCCATATCTGTAATTGAATAAGCGTTAAGTAGCTGACAAGATTGGGCAAGACATCCAAGCTTGATATTATTTTTGAGGATTTTAGGTTTTCTTTCCAAAAATAGAAGATTACTATTTTGGGAAACTTACTTATTTTAGAAACTTTCTAAATTTAGAAACATAATAAAAATAGAAATTTCTAATTTAATATTTTATTAAAGTTTTTGGTTGGGTCACAAATTATAGGCCCAATTCTTGGCCCAAGACCACAGAATTCCAATTGGCCCAATAATTTGACATAACCGAGTCGGTTCATTAATTCTGGTCCAAGACCAAATTAACTACTAAATCCAACTGGTTATTTACTAAACCAGACCAGCTCTAAATTATTTGGTCCAACCAAATCAAACTTAGACCAGCCTTCGGTTTAGGTTAAAATTCAATTTTGAATTTAAATCCGGTTTAACCAGAAATTAAATAATACCAATTGTATTAAATAATTTCCAGCAAACCGCGATTTGGGTTAACTGCTTGAACCATACAATAATTAAATAATTAATCGATTCCAATCACTTTACGATTCACGATCGCTAACCTTTATCTTATACAAATCGTTTGATACAATCACTTAAGGACAAATCGATTCTTAATTAATTATCAAACAATGATCGTGAATTGTAAAGCAAAGTCATCATCATGATTCAAACAATGAACGATGGTCAACATGCGATTTCGACATTCACTAAAGGACAAATCGATTCTTAATTAATTATCAAACAATGATCGTGAATTGTAAAGCAAAGTCATCATCATGATTCAAACAATGAACGATGGTCAACATGCGATTTCGACATTCACTAAAGGACAAAAACGATACTGACCTTTTCCAAATCATATGATAATTAATTCAACAATCACTTTATTATCAAACAAAATCAAAAGCGATTGAAAGACAACATAACGATTCAAACAAAGAGACGATATTGACTTTAATCAACAAGCTTTCATATCGATTTCTTAGTTCTAGGTTTTCCAAGTTTCAATCAATTTTACTCATTAAAATTGATTCATCAAACTAATAAACAACCTAGTATGATCCAAAAAGCAAAAACCTAACGACCTAGGCTCTGATACCACTGTAGGATTATGTGAGTTCATGGTGTAATTGTCAGGTTACATCCTAGCACATAATCATCTAGGATCTAGGTGATTTGCAGTTGAATCATAAACAGATCAGATTCATTACCTTGTGATTGCAGCGGATTGATCAAAGGAATGAAGAGATCTACAAGAGCTGATGATAACCGGCTCCTCCTAGGTATCCACACGCTTACAAGCTACTGGATCAGGCTGCTAGACCAAGCTGGAATGAACCGAGAGAGAGGAAGACGGCTCTGGTGTAAAAATCGCAGAAGCAAGAAGCATTAGGGCTTCCTGCGCCTCTCCTCCTCCTTATATGGGCCCAAGTAATTAAACTAATGGCTCATTAGGCTTTTGGGCCCAAGGCCCAAATCAGACAAAAGACTGTCTTTTGTTTGGCCCAATTCTCTGTACAAATACAGTAAATGCCTTGCATCTTACCGTATTAATTCCATTTAACTTTCCCGTTAGCTATGGTGTGTGACCCTTTGGGATCATACAATACTGGTAATAAGTCCTAAACTTATAGATCAAGAGCGGGCTCTAGCAAGTCATCATGATCACCCAGTATTTATGACTTATGTCTGATCTCGACACTTTTCATACTTTCTAGAGATAGTACAGTAGATTTCAGGACATTCCCAACACTTTGTTCTTCGTATCTGCCTTGTATCATATCGTTTGTTTAGTCAATTTTAAAACCGAAATCGGATGTTTAGATTCGACAATGTAAAAGTAAGGCGAGTTATTATAAAAGGGTTATTTTATTCAATCAGATTTGTGGAAGAGGGATTGAGCCCGTCGTTGAGACTGATGAGATAAAACAAAGAGTAAAAGGATGTGAGGGATGCACTCGAGGGGCGAGCTGCCTACGTACCCTGTCAAGAAATCAAGCCTAGACGTAGGTCAATTTTGAGAGAAGTACTTAGTGGTAGTACCTCTTGAGATTTATGGCATTCCATGGTCGTATCTCTGGTTTGTCAATTAAGACCTTTTTGAGCCTGTAGACTCCATTACAGACTACTTAGGTGACTAGGTAGGGGCCTTCCTATTTTTTTCCAAGTTCACAGCACCTGGATCTCTAGTAAAGATTTTGCGCGAGACGTAGTCTCCTACTTTGAATCTCATCGATCTGACTTTGGAGTTGTAGTAACGAGATGCGGTCTACTGATAATTTTCAATTCGGATTAACGCTTGATCGCGTCTTTTGTCTATCATCTGTAAGTGATCCAGGAGCATATATTCATTGAGTTTGACGTTTTGAGGACAATTTATCCTTCTAAGGCTTTGAATGTGTAGGTCGGCGGGAACAAATGCTTCCATTCCATTTACGAGTGAGATCACGGTCCCGTTGGTTGCTTTGCAAGGTGTAGTGCAGCATGCCCAGAGTACTCTCAGGAGCTCCTCACTCCATCTCTATTTTTTGGCGGAAAATATTTTCATGAGGTTCTCAAGGATCAACTTTGTTTTCTGCTTCGGCCTGACGTTTCCTTGAGGATATCTTAGTGTCGAGGGGGTCAAACGAACGCTAGGAAACTTCTGATCCTTTTAAAGGTGGGATTAGTTCTGTTGTCTAATACGATCTCATTAGGGATACCATGGCGACATACGTTGTTTTTCTAGATAAAGTTATGTGTCTGGAATTCAGTCACTTTCTGGTAGGATTCTACATCTATCTATTTGGTGAAATATTCTACAAGACCAGCACAAAATGATGTATCTATTTTCCAGATGGCACGAAATCCCGATGATGTCCATCAAACATCATATGAATGGATAGGGATATGATATTGAAGATAACTGCTCAGCTAGGTGATGGATTATAGGTGTATGCCGTTGGCATTTGTCGCACCTTGCTGAATAAGCTTCGCAGTCTGCGACCATAGTGGGACAAAAGTAGCCTTGTCATTTGCTTCATACAGCCAAGGATTTACCTATAAAGTGGTTTCCGCAAGTATCATGGTGTGTATATTTTAGTAGGGTCGCGATTTGTTTTCCGTGAACGCATACTAAGCATGGTTTGGATAGACTACGCTTGTACAATTTGTTTTGCATTATAAAGTATTTTTCACTTTTTGCTTTGGCTTTGGGTGCCTCCCATTTTTCTGGGAGCACGAATCCGTGTTGGATATACTCGTAGATGAGTTGTCTCCAACAGGTCTCTTCTCGAGGTGATCTTCTGAGAGGAGGTATCCTTGCCCGGGGGGGAGGGGGGAACAAACTCATCATCTTAGGAGTTATATAAGCTGCTCCTGTTAGGGGGTTAGACTTAGCGGCTTCTTGGTAGTCATTGGGTCTCATGTCATCGATAGTTAATTATTTTAGTGCTATGTCAATACTGGGTTTCTCTATTCCCTCTATAAGAGTTATCCTTTTGACCAGGGGTTTTGAAGTTGCAGCTTGATCTGCCAGAGCATCTACTAAGGTGTTTTCACCTCGCCGGATTCTGGTCAGGTCCTAGGAACTCAATTGAAGGTGATGCGAGGTCAAATGGGAGATGCCCCTTACATTTGAAGTTCAAGTACTCCAAGGACTACACGATCGTTGAGGACCCAAAGGGAATGACTCATCTCTTGAGGCATTTCAAAGGTGTTGGCAGTCTTTACCTATCCATCGGGAACATGACAGAGCGAGAGGCCAACATTGAGAGTCTGGCTGCTATTGGCAAGGTAAGTTTTGCGAGCTTTTGCCTGTTTTCGGAACTGTTTACTTGGTCAGTTTTGAACATTTTTCTTCTTTGTTTTTTTGGCGTTGGAGGCATATTATTGTAATGACCCCTTGCTCGAGCAAAGGTTGAGGGACGTGCCTCATGCGGAAGATCTCGAGAGGATGACGAAACTGATTAAGGAGTTGCGTCTTGAGGCGCATGTTCAAGGAGCTATTGTTAGCGCCCTGTCCAGTTTACTCGTCAATGCGACTTCTGAGATCGAAACTCTCTAAGATCAAGAAGTCTGGATTCAGGGGGAGAGGGAGAGCATGGTGGGTATCTAGAAGAGGCTGGAGATGGTTGAGAGAGAGAACGGTAGGTTTCTTTCCGAGAACCGCAAGCTCTCCGAGGAGAAGCGCATGCTGATCGCGGTTCATGGAAAGGTGGTGGCGGACAGTGTGAAGGCCAAATTGGCTCAGTACCGCGTGTTTCTGGAATTCCTGAAGGCCAAATCTGTTCGCAATGACTTGCATACGAACGTCATGATCATGATCCAAGAGATCAAGGCTAATCTTGACATGAATTGAAGAGCTGGAGGCTGGAGCTGATGTCACAGCCAAGAAATCAACACTACTTGAGGTGAAAGAGGAAGTTATCCTTAACCTTGCTGCCGCGGAGGTTTCTGAGTTCTCGATCATCAAACTTCCCTCGCCCGTGCTTTTGGAGGAAACCGAGCAGCCAATTCGAGTTAATCCGGTGATGGGAGCTTTGGAAGGAGTGTACCAGCACAAATCAAACAGCGGTGTCGAGCTGTCTTCGATCGCAAGAGATAGGAGGGAGAATGTGTATTGATCTTGGCCTTTGTCCCTCTCTGTACTTAATTTTTTTTTTTTGGATTTGGTACCCGAGACGGTTTTCATCCTTTTTATTTCTTATGAACAGTTTTCCCAAGGAGAATTTTAAATAAAGGGCTTGTTTCCCTCAATTTTCGCGACTCATGATTGTTCTAAGGAATTTGTAAGGAGTTTGAGCTCGGACTGGTGGTCGACGAGCTGATTGATCAGTTAGCTCGAGTTTAGGAATAGAAGGTGAAGTGTCAAATCTTAACGTGCTCCGGGTGTGTAATTGGATGCAAGAGCATCCAAATGTCTGAAGGAATTTCATGACTTTGGTCAAGATAGGCGCTCGTCAACCCAAGTGTAAATTCTTGCGTACTAGGTAGACGAGTGATGTGAGGAAATATTCTTGGGTGTCTTTGAAATGCCTTTATTAACACTGGATTTGGGTAAGGCGCGTGGACTTTGTTCTTCGTATTTGTTTTTCTTTGTATAAGATTGTTTGTTAGTCAATTTTAAAACCGAAATCGGATTTTATATTTGACAATGTAAAAGTAAGGAGAGTTATTATAAAAGGGTTATTTTATTTAATCAGATTTTGTAGAGGGAGTGAGCCCGTCATTGAGACTGATGAGATAAAAGAAAGTGTAAAAGGAGGTGGGGGATGCACTCGAGAGGCGATCTGCCTACGTACCCTATCAAGGGATCAAGCCTAGACGTAGTTCAATTTTGAGAGAAGTAGTTAGTGGTAGTACCTCTTGATATTTATGGCATTCCATGGTTGTATATCTGGTTTATCAGTTAAAACAGTTTTGAGCCTGTAGACTCTGTTACGGACTACTTCGGTGACTAGGTAGGGGCCTTCCCAGTTTGCTCCTAGTTTTCCAGCACCTGGCTCTCTGGTAAAGAATTTGCACAAGGCGTAGTCTCCTACTTTGAATGTCCTCGATCTGGGTTTGGAGCTGTAGTAGAGAGATGCGGCCTACTGGCAAAATTGAATTCTGATTAGAGCTTCTACGCATCTTTCATCTATCAACTACAAGTGATCTAGGAGCATCTGTTCATTGAGCTCGACGTTTCGATGATAATGTATCCATTGAAGGCTTAAAACGTGTAGCTCGGTGGGAACTACTGCTTCCATTCCATATGCAAGTGAGAACGTGGTCTCATTTGTTAGTTTGCGAGGTGTAGTGCGGCTTGCCCACAGTACTTTGAGGAACTCTTCACTCCATCCAATATTTTCTTGAGGTTAAGGATCGACTTGTTTGCTTCTACGACCTGACTTTTCCTTGAGGATATCTCAGGGTCGAGGTGGTCAGACAAAAGCTATATATTTCTAAGAAGCTTCTGAACCTTTTGAAGGTGAGATTAGTTATGTTTTCTGTTACGATCTCATAGGGGATACCATGGCGAGATACAATATTTTTCCATATGAAGTTTTGTGTCCGGAATTTGGTCACTTTCTGGTAGGATTCTGCCTCTATCCATTTGGTGAAATAGTCTATAAGATTAGCACGAAACAATGTTTGTGTTTTCCAGGTGGCAAGAAAGGTCCAATGACGTCCATAAACAATCTCATGAATGGATAGAGAGATGATATTGAAGATAACTATTCATCTGCTTGATGGATTATAGGTGCATACCTTTGGCCTTTGGAGAACCTTGCTGAGTAAGCTTCGCAGTCTGCGACCATGGTGGGCCGAAAGCAGCGTTGTCGTTTGATTCGTACAGTCAAGAATTGACCTCCGAAGTGATTTCTGCAAGTTTCCTGGTGTGTTTCTTTTAGTTGGGTTCTTTCCGTGAATGTATACTAAGAAAGTTCGGATAGGCTGCACTTGTACAATGTGTTTTGTATTATACCGTATTTTGCGCTTTTTTCTTTGTCTTTGCAAGCGTCCCATTTTTCTGGGAGTACGAGTCCGTGATGGATGTACTCGTAGATGGGTTGTTTCCAGTAAAGTCTCATCTCGAGGTGATCCTCGAGAGGACGTCTGGTGGGTCCTCCTCGACAGGAGATCCCTGCCCAGGGGGAACAAACTCATCATCTAGAGGAGGTATATCAGCTGCTCCTGTTGGGGGGTTAGACTCATCAGCTTATTGGTAGTCACTGGGTCTTATGTCATTGACATTTAGTGCTTTTAGTGAAGGAATGTTTAGTCAATCCTGATTCAATTCTCTGATTCAGATTATCCTAAACATGCGGATCTAGGTTCTCTTGAATAGAAACAATTGATGATCTCACCTTATACCTGTTTATGCAGCGGAAAGAGATGGTATGGTCAGAGATCAGAGAGCCACCGAGAGATAACTCCTCCAGAGGTTCACACACGCACACCGAGCAGGAAGAGGCTGCTAGACCAGGAGGAAATCGGCGCAGAGAGAGAGAGGAAGCTCGCGGCTAGGGCTTATCTTTTCGACCTGAACTCGTCTTAAGTTATAAAACTCGTTCAGTTCGTTTTGGGCCATTTGGCCCAAAGGCCAATTAACTCCGAGGCGTTCGCGCACTGTGTCGATCGACACTCCTTGTGTATCGATCGACACACAGTGGCCAAACCCTTTTATTCTCTCTAAGTACAGTAAATGCCTAGCACTTTTACTGTACTTCTGCTAAAACCGTTCCTACACATTTTCCTGTTAGCTTAGGCGTGTGACCCATATGGGATCATATAATAGAGGCAATAAGTCCAAGACTTATAGATCATGAGCGGACTCTAGCAAGCCATCATGACCCCCAGTATTATATGACTTATGTATGATCATTGACATACTCTTACTTTCTAGAGACAGTACCGAGATTACTGGACACAATTCCAACAATCTCCCACTTGTACTGGAATCTCTGTATTCATAATCCTTTTGTCACAATATCTCGATTAGTCATAAGGCAAGATTGGTGTCATCCTTATAAAGCCTAATCTTGTTCATCGGACTCTGATTTGATACTGACAATCCAAACGACTCGGGACAGTCCGTTTGAGCATGGCCATGCATTTTCCAGTATTCAAATCTCCGATTGGCCTAGAGATATTCACTCCATTTATATTGGAGGGACAAATCCCGTCTTGTTCCATCACTGTAAACTACTCATTTCATAATGTACCCAAACAAGGTCCTTATAACTATCGCAGAACGACAGCGTTAGACAATGATCAAAGTGCATCAGTCCATGTGCAGTCACATGCATGCGAACTCAGGTCTAAGGACTATACTCTATAGTCGTAGTAAGAATCTCTTATGACACAGATATAAATATCCTGAAGAGTTCTTATAAGCGGGTCTTGTCCGGTCGTATGTTCCCCAACATACACCTATGTACTGACTTTGATGCCGCGCATCTATGACACACTGAGACTTTGTCATAAGTCACGTACCAATCCAGTCTCACACGGTTGTTGGTGTTCCAATTTCAACAACCTTCGACTAGGGACATAATGATATAAGTCATTTATCAAATATAGGGTCTCATGATCAAGCTAAATGACTTTGATAACTCAAGATCAAGTCATTTACTTCGATGACCTATAAAATGGTTTATATCACTTTGGAACGATTATTTCATCACAGTTAAAATAATCTTGAAATAATAATTTCATTAAACATCTTAAATGTTATTTCAAGAACATATCCAATAACTAAATAAAGCCCTTTAATAACTCCCACTGAAATTAAGACTACATCTTAATTTCACTTATCCTACAGCAACAGTCCGCGACTCGTGCTTAGGCCTAAGGAGTGGCTTCGTTAATAAATTAGCAACGTTCTCATTCGTTGAAACTTGCTGATCTACTTAACATCTCTGTCATTTATCTCACGGAATAGGTTATACCTATCCTCAAGGTGTTTGGACCTCTGATGTGCAGCTAGTCTCATCTATGCTGGAAATCACATCAAGTTCAGTGACGAACTCTTCTTTCTAAACAACCTCTTTCGCCACTTCCCAAGTTGCGAAATGTTCAGCTTAAGTCATGGAGTCAGCAACAGTGCCTTGCACCGCCAGATAGACACAAGATATAACCGGACTGTGATCGGAAATCATCTTTGTCTATTGGAAACTTGCCTTTCAGACTCTACCGACTCGTAGCACCTCACTTTCTCCGTAACTCAAGAATTTATCCTTAGTATTCCTTAAATACTTTAGGATATTCTTTACGGCAATCCAGTGTTCTTTGCTGGATTTGACTGGTCTTTACTTGTCTTGCTTAACATTAAAGCAATATCAAAACAAGTACGTGTCATGGCATACATGATAGATCCAATTGCCGTCGCATATGGAATCCTATCCATGCTTTCAAGCTCAGCAGTTATCGTAGGACACTGCTTCTTGCTTGACGTATTGCCATGTGACATTGGCATAAAACCCTTCTTGGAATGCTGATTAGGTGCAGGACTTTGTCAATTTAAGAATCTTGACTTTGTCCTACCAGCTCTTTTGGATCACTATCTTTAGATCCAAAATCCAAGAACATACGTGGCTTTACTCATGTCAATCGTTAGAACCAACTCCCAAGCCAGTCCTTTACTGACTGCAGCATTGGGACGTCATTTTCGAGAATCAGTATGTCATCGACATACAATATGAGAAATGCAATATCGCTCCCACCAATCTATTAGTAAACACATAGTTCCGCTTCGTTCCTGTTTAAGTCAAAATCTTGACTACTTCAACAGAACGAAGATTCCAACTCCGATATGTTTGCTTCCATCCATGAATGGATCGATGAAGCTAACTTACATAAAATGTAATTTTTCGGAGTCCGGGCTCACTTTCGCTTCTATGAATTTCGCAGATTCGTCGCTTTCAATGATCATCAGATCATGCGAACTTTCAATGATTATCAGGTTCAACTAATGATGAGAAATCACTCTCGGATTAGTAACTGATTCATTCATATCTGCGAACTTCAGGCTCCACAGGTGTAGATTCTACAGAAATCTGTAAATCCTTCCGCTGCTCTCCCTCAATAGGTAAAGCAGCCTCCTGTATTTCTCGAATTTCTTCGAGTTATACTTTTACTCCCACTGTTCTTCTTGGAAAATAACTTCCCTTCTTAGAAAACAGAATGGACGTAAAAGTAACAAGCCTTGGTTTCCCTGGGACAACCAGCGAAGTAGCTCAACTACTAATGCTCAGTAAAGACGAATTTGGATCGATTCCAATCCACATTTACGTGGTGTCTTTCAACTGATGTTGGTGGAACTATTTCAGCGTAAACTTAGATATTTTAGAGCGTTATTCTTCAATAATATCATGGAAGATTCGTGTGACTCATCTTTAATCATTTCTAATAAGATCTGATTCTTTCTCACAGAAAACACCTACAGGTTTTTCAGGAGAAATGAGCTGTGAAACGATTTCACACTCATTCAGATGATCACACAATCAATGACTTAAGTATTCTCACTCGTGATTTTAATCCAGAGTCTTAATACTTTTGTCATTCAGATCCTATACTTCATTCTGGAACTCTTTCGACCATGTCAAAGAATTCCGACTTGTGTCTCATCAAATGAACACAGTCACACTCACTGAAGTAATCAGTAGAGACAATGAAGTACAGGAGATTTTCTCTGGCATTACTGCTCATTGGGCCACATACATGAGTATGTTCCAGGTCCAATAAGCCTTTGGGCCTTTCTCTAGCTCGGCTAGGATAGGCCCTTTACCTTTTGGTCTAGTAAACTGAATTCAAGTCTCATAAGATATTTTATCAAATGAGCCCAACAGTCCATGACTATGGGATTTCTGAATCCGACTTACTCTATGTGACCAAGACTTTATGCCAAGAAAAATCAGGTTTAATTCATCAGATTTAAACCAATTCGGTATTTATGTTACATTTAGGCACTCTTTGGTTTAAGATATAAAACCCATTCCATGAATAGGGTGCTACAATTAATATTTCATTAAGATCAAAAGAACAAAACTTGTCTTTTATCAAAATGAAAAACATTCAAATTCTTACAAGAAAATGAAAGACAACTCTGCTTAAAGCAGGTACATTGTAGCAATTACTTAATACAAAACCAAGCCTCAAAGGGATCTATAAGTGAAAAACCCTACGGCTGAGGCAGCATCCCAAGCTCCTTCCAGACATGTAGTTTCACTTGCCCTTCCTTCAACGTTCTACTGTTGCTTAGGCTTTGCATATTATCACAAATATCAGTGCCACAACCAGTATCCAATACCTTTAAGGTAGAACTTGAAGTAATAACATGAATACCTGAGGAAGTAGTCGCATACATCGACTTTAACTCCTCATCATCTTCCATGAATTTAATGCAATCTCTCTTCCAATGCCCTGTCTCCTTACAGTAGCAGCACTTACCAACGTAAGAGGTATCTGACTCGGGCTCAGAAGACACACGCTTGCCATGATTCAAAATCTAGACAACTTTGTCTTCACCCTTGTCAGCATTAGGTTTAGTAAACCTACCCTTCTCATTCATGAGATTGTACAGGGTACTCTTCACGTTTGGCTCAACTGTCTTGAGCATATCATGCAGTTCAGTCAGCGTCTTCGTTAAGCCTTTCTTGATATAGTTCCTTCTGAACTTATCATAGCTTGACGGCAGTGACTGCAGAATGATCTCAGTTGCCAATTCTTGGCTAACATGATCATCCAGTTTCCTCAGGTTATCAATGTAACCCATCATTTTACTGACATGAGGACTCACTGGATGATCATTTGGTAGCTTGCAGCTAGTGAGAGATTTAACCAACTGGTATCTCTCCACTCTTATCTGCTCCTGAAATTTCAATTTCAGGCTGCTGATCATCTCTATTGGCGACTCCATGTTCTCATATTGCTTCCGCAAGTCTGAGTCCATGGTAGCCAATATCAGACCACGCACATCTACCGCATCATTATAATGCTTATTCCAAGCATCATATACTGCATGAGAAGCATTGGACCCGATCCTCACGGGGAGAGCTCTCTCAAGGACATAGTCCTTTCTCTCCTGTCTGAGGACTAGCCTCAGGTTCCGCGACCAAGTCAAGAAATTTGATCCGTTCAGCTTGTCCATCTTAAGGACAGACCGGATCGAGAAAGTGTTTTGATTGTTTGTGCTAGTCATAACTGAAAATTAAGATAAAAGGATTTTAGTTAATATGTTCAATATGATTAATCTCGTATTATACTTAACATGATTAATCACGCATTATATTCAATAACATAAGTTACCCTCAATAGAATATAATGATTCCAAGATCCACATATAACTAAGATCAAAGTGGGCCACTAGCCATCACCCAACCTTAGCTTATATCGGTAAGCCCTATGTCGGCTAATTATATCCGTGATATAACTCTTGGTTGTGAATCTGGGCCCGAGGCCCAAACCACTCTGATGTCTCAAGGCCCGGGACTCCCGATGGCCTAGTCAAGAAAACCAGACTATACAGTCATGTAATCATTAATGTCTGGGACTCCCAATGACATTTATGAATCACAAACCGTCTTACCCACGCAAAAGCAGACACCCTCACACTGTAAGGCCATGAATACAATTGAATGGGCTTCGACAGCTGACATAGCCTGGACAAGACATCCAGCGCTTGATATTATTTGAGGTTCGTAGGTTTATTTTAAAATCTTATTCCCAAAATAGAAGATTACTATTTCGGGAAACTTTCTATTTTTGGAAACCTACTATTTTAGGAAACTTTCTAAAATTGGAAACTTTCTAACTTTAGAAATTTCTTTAAAATCCAAAACCCGCAAATCTAGAAACTTCTATTTTAAGAAACTTTCTAATTTCAAAATTTCGGAAACTTTAATTTAAAATCGACTTTATAATTTTATAAAATAAATTTTAAATTAATCTGAAGAAAGACTCAAATAATTGGCCCAATTGTTTTAACTTCTTGGCCCGAGGCCCAAGAATTGGTCCATGTCCAAGACATGACCCAATTGTCCAATTAAATGACATAACCGGTCTGGTTCATTAAAATTGGTCTAACCAAATTTTAATTACTACGATGACCACAATTGTCAACCGGTTATTTACTAAACCGGATTTTCTCAATTTATTTGGTCCAACCAAATCAAATTAGAAAATCCTGGTTTAGGCACAAAATCCAATAATTCTTTCGACATTGGATTTCTTGTCCTGGTTTAACCAGACTTAATAATTTTATTAAATCTGTTTATTAAACCAGGACGAATTAATTTTAATCAAAATATTAAACCGAGCCTTAAACCAACCATGTCGATCGATGAACCAACCGTGTCGATCGATCCATCAACCGCATCGGTCGATGCTCTTAGCATCGATCCTGCATCGATCGTGCATCGATCCTGTAACGATCGATGCTCTCACGCATGCACGGAACCGAGCCAAAACCCTAACCGTGTCGATCGATGCACCAACCGCATCGGTCGATGCACCAACATCGAACCTGCATCGATCCTGAATCGATCGATGCTTTCACGCGTTAACAGGGTTAGCCGATAGACTGTATCGACCGATCCATGCGATCGTATCGATCGATCCATGCGATCGCAGTCGATACTGACTTTTGAAAATCGCATTCTACCAAATCAATATAGCTTGGTTTCTGCGATTTTAAGTGTGTTTAGGTTTCAATTCCTTGTTGCTTAAGTGATTTCTCTTATCAGTAGTTGATTCAAAACACTTTTAAACAAGAAAAACAATCCTAAACTTGAATCTAAACAAGAAAAACCAGAACCTGGCTCTGATACCACTGAAGGAATGTTTAGTCAATCCTGATTCAATTCTCTGATTCAGATTATCCTAAACATGCGGATCTAGGTTCTCTTGAATAGAAACAATTGATGATCTCACCTTATACCTGTTTATGCAGCGGAAAGGGATGGTATGGTCAGAGATCAGAGAGCCACCGAGAGATAACTCCTCCAGAGGTTCACACACGCACACCGAGCAGGAAGAGGCTGCTAGACCAGGAGGAAATCGGCGCAGAGAGAGAGAGGAAGCTCGCGGCTAGGGCTTATCTTTTCGACCTGAACTCGTCTTAAGTTATAAAACTCGTTCAGTTCGTTTTGGGCCATTTGGCCCAAAGGCCAATTAACTCCGAGGCGTTCGCGCACTGTGTCGATCGACACTCCTTGTGTATCGATCGACACACAGTGGCCAAACCCTTTTATTCTCTCTAAGTACAGTAAATGCCTAGCACTTTTACCGTACTTCTGCTAAAACCGTTCCTACACATTTTCCTGTTAGCTTAGGCGTGTGACCCATATGGGATCATATAATAGAGGCAATAAGTCCAAGACTTATAGATCATGAGCGGACTCTAGCAAGCCATCATGACCCCCAGTATTATATGACTTATGTCTGATCATTGACATACTCTTACTTTCTAGAGACAGTACCGAGATTACTGGACACAATTCCAACATTTAGTTCAATGTAAATATTCGGTTTCTCTATTCCCACTACATGAATTATCCTTTTTACCATTGGGTCTGAAGTTGTAGCTAGAGCCGCTAGAGCATCTGCAGAAGTGTTTTCACCTCGCGGGATTCGGATCAGGTCAAATGTGACGAATTGTTCTAATAATTTGCCAAACACTTTTAGGAAGGCATCCATTCTGTCATCCTTTGGTTCGTATTCGCCGTGGTACTAGCTAGGTACAAGCTGGGAATCACTGTAAGCCGATATTTCTCGAGCTCCAATACCAAGCGCAAGCTTGAGACCAGAGATGAGAGATTCGTACTCAGCTACGTTATTCAATGCTACGAAGCCGAGTCTAAAGGATTTTTCTAGTACTTCTTTTGTAGGAGTTACTATTTTGATGCCAACTCCCGATCCATGCATGGAGGACGCTTTGTCGACATGGAGTATCTTTTTCTTGCTAGGAATGGTTCTTCTGCCAACTGCGGCGTCAGCTCAATGACAAATTCATCTAAGACATGAGAATTTTCACAGGTTTGAGTGCGGAATTCGATGTCGTACTCGCTGAGCCCGATGGCCCATTTAGCTAGTCGGCCAGACTAGCTCGGACTGTGGATTAAATTTTGAATTGGTTGCGAGGTCATCACTACAATGGAGTGCGATTGGAAGTAAGGTCACAGCTTGAGAACTGACATGACCAAGGCTAGAGATAGTTTTTCCATGGCTGGATAACGGGACTCTGCATCCATTAGCGTTTTTCTTACATAGAAGATTGGTTGCTGCTCACTTTTATCTTCGCGAACTAGTACTCCACTTACTGCAGCAGATGACACTGCGAAGTAGAGGTAGATCGACTCTCCCTCCTCTGGCTTGGCCAGTATAGGGGGCTCGCTCAGATAAGCTTTTTAATTGTGTGGATGCCTCTTTGCATTTTTCATCCTACATGAACTTCTTGTTCCCTTTGAGGAGCTAATAAAATAGGAGACATTTGTCGGTTGATTGGGAGATTAAGTGATTCAAAGCTAATATTCTCCCTTTTAGTCGCATCTTTTCACGAGTGATCTTGGAAGACGACATCTCTATGATGGCTGTGATCTGTTTGGGGTTGGCTTCGATTCCCCTTTCGGTTACAATGTAACTGAAGAACTCGCCGGAGAATACTCGAAATGAGCATTTAGCTGGATTCAAATTCATGTCGTCTTAAGTAAGGATCGATAAGAATTCCTTTAGCTTAACTACATGGTCACATTCTCGATATTAGTTGAACATCATGTCATCTATATAGACTTCCATGGTTTTACTGAGCTGGTCTGCAAACATTTTGTTTACTAGTCGCTAATAGGTTGCACTTGCGCTCTTTAGTGCGAAGGGCAATACCTTGTAACAATAAATGCCTCCATCTGTGATAAAAGATGTTTTCTATGGAGCTTTTGGGGTCATCAATATTTGATTATACCCGGAGAAAGCGTCCATGAAGGATATAAGCTAATGGCTAGCCGTAGCTTCTACCATGCAGTCTATATGAGGGAGTGGAAAGTTGTTCTTAGGACAAGCCTTGTTGAGTTCGGTGAAATCGATACACATTATCAACTTCCCGTTCTTCTTTTTGACGAGTACTGGGTTGGCAAGCCAGTCAGGGTATTTGACTTCCCTGATCTGACCTACTATGAGTAGTCGAACGACTTCATCGTTAACTGCTTTAGCTCGGTCGGGGCTGAGCTTTCACCATTTTTTCTTGATCGGCTTGTAAATAGGGTCAACGTTTAGGTCATCGGATGTCACTTCCAAGCAGATCCCTTTCATGTCTGTTTTCGACCACACGAAGGAGTCCACATCATCTTTAAGGAACATTATGAGTTCATCATTGATCGGGTTGGTTAGGTCCGCTCCGAAAGTGATGTACCTTATGGGGTTGGTATCGTCAATGATGACTTTTACAATGACCTCTTTTCGAGGTCTGCAGACCGTTATATCTTTTATGAATTTAAGCTCTCATTATGCGTAGCATACTTGGGCTGCCTTTTGGCTTCCGAAGATTGTATTGGTTCCATTAGGGCCAGGAAAATTGACACAATGATGGTATGCAGATGGAACTGCTTTAATGGTGTAGATATATGGCCTGCAGGCAATAATTGCATTGTAGAGAGCTGGCATGTTTACTACCGTGAAGTCTATTTGCTTTAGTACTCCAGAAGCGTTAACTGGTAGTCAGATTGTTCCTAATGAGTACATCGTTTCACCGGTGAAGCATGTCAGAGCTGCTTTCTTACCTTTTAGATAAGAGTCCGTAAAACCCATGTTTTTAGAGGGAGTGTAAAAAACATATCTTCAGAGCTAATGGTATTGATCATGGCTCCGAATATCTCGAATACAGATACGTGTAGCTCGATTATGAGAGCGTCGTCGTGTGGTCTTTCTAGGCTCAGTGTTTCGCTTTCTCAGAACGATTTTTTGGGATTAGGCCCTTCTATTTTGATTTTAATCACATAGTCTTTGAAGACCTTTCTTTGGAATGTTTTGATTGAGTTTACCGATTCACAACAGAACTTGGAGCCTCCACAAATGAAGTTGCTTTTTGGAGGTTGGCATTGCCCCCCCCCCCCTTCCCGGAAGTGTGAGGTGAGCTATAGGTAAATTTGAAGTTCAACTCCACACTAGCCAAGTGAGAGGTATGCTGCAATGCTTTTCTCCCCCTGGAAGTGCAAAGAAAGAGAGAGCATGAGATTTCATTAGCCAAAGTAGTGAGTGGCCGGGAAACTTGTTTTTCAGTGAGTGAGCATTCAGCTAGTGAGCAGACCCCCCCCCCCCCCCCCTCGGAACTGCCACCTGAGCTAGAGGTTTTGCTCGTGCGTTTTAAAGGTGCGGTATGGGAAGAGACAACAAATTTGAGGTTACCTCTGCCAAGAGTGAGGTTTGGAAAGATAAGCTCGATACGCTTTTGCCCTTATCAGGGGCCTGGTGGTGGAGAATCAGGGGTTTTGTAATAAACCTCCAAAGAAGTAGAACGGCCGCAGAAGGGATACAATAGGCCAAGAGGGAACAAACGAAGAGCGACCAATAATTGAAAGTTTTTATATTGATCTGAAACTTACAGCGTTTTCTGAAGACGACCTATCAGGAAATTTCAGGATTGGTTCAAGGCTGGTCAAGTTTGGTTCATGGTTGGTGTAAGAATCATAGCAGGAGCCTCACAAGATGGTTGATGGAAGAAACATGCTGGCTATGGCGCTCTCTCTACTCAAGGTATCGTCGTGTGTAGAGATGGGATTGAACAGGCTGGATTTGACGCTCTCTCCTGTTGAATCAAGTGATGGTAAGTTACGAGGACATCAAATCATCCGAGTCCTACCCGGACAAGTTGGACGTACCGCCCTCGACTGAGCCGGACGTATCGCCCTCGACCCTGAGGTTTGTCAACCAGTTCCCGACCATGTGGAATGTACCGCATATACGATAAGGACAGAGGAAGCTTCGGGACGATTTCTACCGAGTCATGGACCCACTAATCTCCAGGACAAGCATGGAAGACATCACAGAGCACTTGGACCAGCTGACTCACGACCAGCCCGTTCTGAACCAGCTTTCTTAGAGAATGACCGAGATTGTCGACCCACTGACACGACAGATGCTTGGCCATTGATCAAGACCAACAGACTGTCCATGATCTTCATCATCATGTCCGTTGTTCCTTAGACCGAGACATCTCTGGACCGAAATATCATACTCCTTTTCCCTTGTGAGGATTTTCCCAAATGGGTTTTCCTTACAAGGTTTTTAATGAGGTGATCATAGGCCTGTCCATCCTAAAGAGATAGGCCAGCCCGTTCATTCTTTGAAATCCTTCTTTATTTTTTATTTTTTTCCTTTCTTTTCTTCTCGTATTTCGATGGCCCATTGGCCTATGTTGTAACCGAAACCTATGGCTATTTAGCCTTGTATTTCCTTTGAATTTGATTAAGTCTAATTTTATAGAAAACCTAGTGTTTCTCTTTGTCTAAGACGGCACTGATCTCTCTCTCCTTGTGTGGTTTCCCCTTGGACAGAAGAGCACTTTTTACTTATTCCTTGTTCTGTGCACAAACCTTCATCAATCCATCCACTAAGATGAAGCAAAAAGCGTCTCCGACCAGTTGAAAATCTCCCATCGATCATACCGTTCCATCGCTATTGCCCGACCATCTCTCGCCCGACCGCCCGATCACCCGTCCATCGTCCGCTTGACCATCCTGTCTCGATCACGGTCTGTCCAGAGACCGTCCTCGACCATCTGGAGATCCGTTTGTAAGACCCACACCGGATCTTACATCATATGGTATCATAGCTTAGGCTCTCGACACCGACCGGTTACATTTAAGCCTTTCATCTTTTATTTCTGTTTTGTCTTTGCTTTCATTTAAAATCGAAATCCATAAGAATTGTCCTTGCTTTGTTTATATCTTTTATTGTCTCTTCTTGCATTCATAAAACTAAAAATAAATAAAAATTTCTAGAACAGCTTGTTAGGTGGTTTAGTCGAACTATCCGCATCTAGACATATCTTTAGGACTATCGTGCATTGTCCGTTCTTGTACTTGTTCTGCGACTGTGCTCTTGTTTGTCACCTATTTGTTATTCCCTGTTTCGTTCTTGCCTGCATTCGCATCATCAAAAAATAAAAAGAGGAGAATCTTGTTTAGGAAAGTATTACACGGCCGCATATTACAACCTAATGTGCATTTCGGTTCACTCGAATTTGGTATATTTGGTTTAATTTGTCGGTTTTATCTATTCATTGAATTGGTTAGTTTAATTGTTTCATTCTTCCTTTTGTCCATCTTTAGTCAAAAAAAAAAAAAATCGCCATTAGTTTGCATATTTCCTTTTTCGTGACCACGATTGAAACTTTCTATTTTGCTTGATCCAATTATTTTTCCCTTTCTTTGATCCTTTTCCTTCTTTTCTTTATTTTCTTGTTTGCGTTTGAGACATTTGTTAAGTGCGCAGGACATTGAGTATGAACGGCGACCAGAACAACCAGGACGCACCACCCTACTTCGCCCAACTCGTAGATGCGATTCAGGCCATAGGCCCTCGACTCGGCCGTCTTGAGAATCCTGTCGACCAGCAACCTCGACCCGACCTATAGAATGGCCGAGCGGGACAGGAAGCAAGTGATCGAGACACCCAATGGAACGATACGGATGTGACATTCCCGACCTCGATGATGATCGACTCGACCAGAATGATCGACCACCCGACCAGAGCGATCCAAACCACATGGTCGCATACGCGATAATGAGTTACAAAGGCTAACTTTTAATGACATGAAACTAAAACCTCCTACTATGCAGGTAAGGTAGACCTTGAAGCCTACCTTGAATGGGAACGACGGATGGAGCACATCTTCGACTACTATGCTTATAGCGACCGCAGGAAGGTTGCATTGGCCACGGCTCGGTTCACTGGACACACCCTATCCTGGTGGGATCGAGACGTCTCGGAACGCCGATGCCATCACCACGACCATATCACCACTTATGCCGACATGAGATACAATCTGAGACGAAGGTACATCCCGACCCATTTCCATAGAGACGTACATAAAATTTTTCGTAAGGTGGTGCAAGGAAGCAGGTCCGTGGAAGAATATTGTGAGGAGTTAGAGCAACTAAGGAATCAGATGGAGCTAGACGATTCAGAGGAAACACTCATGGCCCAATTCATAGACGGACTACACTAACAGATTTCCCGAAAGGTCAAGATCCAGCCCTTCCAGGACATGTCCGAGTTGCTGCACTTGAGTATACATGTCAAGCAGCATAACAAACGGAAGGCAGCCACGACCAACCGAACCTGGAAAATCCGACCTGGTCAACACCATCGCCGAGCTCCATCGACACGGGCAAGGCGGTCGAGGTCGAGTCCCGGTTCAAGTAGCCAACCACCGACGCTCCCAAATCCACCTGACCAGATCCATGTAAGTTCCTTAGTAGCTCACATTCTAGAGATATCACCTGATTAAAATGTCAGGGTAAAGGACACATTGCCCGCGACTGTCCGAACCGCCGAGTCATGATCCTCATTGAGGGTGGTGAGTACGAGTCTCAGGACGAGCAGGAGGAAGGTGTTGAGGAACTGGCCGATCCACGAATGCCAGTTGAATATCCTGACTCAAGAGATATATTGGTGATATGTTGAGCTATTAACGCTTGCTGGTCGAGGAGTATTTATAGAAGAAGACGGCACAATATAAGAAGCAGGCCGATAATAACCAAAAGATGGTCACCTTCCAGCCCGGAGACTGGGTATGGGTACATATGTGGTCGGAGAGGTTCCCTAACCAAAGGAATTCGAAGCTTTAACCCCGAGGAGATTTCCCGTTTAGAGCATACCAACTAGAACTCCCAAGTGAGATGATTATTTCCTCGAGCTTTAATATTACTGACTTGTCTCGTTATGGTGCAGGTGATAACGTTCTGAGGCCAGAACCTTCTCGAGGAGGAGGGAATGATGAGGACATCAGATCATCTGAGCTCGACACGGACGATTTGGACGTACCGCCCTCGACTAAGCCGGACGTACCGCCCTCGACCATGAGGTTGGCTGACCAGTTCCCTACCATGCGGAATGTACCGCAGAAGCGATCAGGACAGAGGTATTTTCGGGACAATTTCAACCGATCCATGGACCAAATAATCTCCAGGACGAGTATGGAAGACATCATAGAACACTTGGACAAGATGACTCATGAACAGCCCGTTTAGAACCAGCTTGCTTAGAAAATGACCGAGACAGGTGACCCATCCGACCCGGCCATTTCTTGACCATTTACTAAGACAAATACCGTCCATGATCTTCACCATCATGTTCGTTGTGCCTTAAACCGAGCTATCTCTGGACTAAAAGATCATAATCCTTTTCCCTTGTAAGGTTTTCTCCCAAATGGGTTTTCCTTACAAGGTTTTTAATGAGGTGATCCTAGGCCCGTCCATCATAAAGAGATAGGCCGGCCCGTTCATTCTTTTAGATCCTTCTTCTTCTTTTTTTTCCTTTGTTTTCATCTAGTATTTCGATGGCCCATCTGGTAGCTGAAACCTAAGGCTATTTAGCCTTGTCTTTCCTTTGAATTTGATTAAGTCTAATTTTACAGAAAACCTAGTGTTTCTCTTTACCTAAGGCGATGCCGATCTCTCTCTCCTTGCGTGGTTTCCTCTTGGATAGAAGATCACTTGTTACTTATTCCTTATTCTGTGCACAAACCTCCATTAATCCTTCCACTGAGCTGAAGCAAAGAGCGTCTCCGACCATCTTCAAAGCTCCCACCGATCGTCTTGTTCCATTTCTATCGCCCGACCATCTCTCGCCCGACCACACGTCCATCGTCCGCTTGACCATCCTGTCTCGATAACGGTCTTTCCAGAGAGCGTCCTCGACCAGATGGCGACCCGTTTGTAAGACCCACACCGGATCTTATATCAGTAAGGCTGGTGGATCGAAGGCACCAAAGAGATGATGAACTGGTCTCTGATACTGCACAATAAATCGTTTTCTTTGAGAATCGCACACAAAGAACACAAGCCAAAAACTCGGAACAAGCTACGGCTGCTCCAAAGGTTGAACTGCGTTATTTTATTGATATGTCAAAAGGTGAAAAATACAACATCTGCAGTGGAATCTCATATAGGGTCGTCAGATAAGACCCTTAGGTCAAAAGAAAAACAGAAACGACTCAAAAACAACGGAACTTGTGAAAAGAAACAGCAAAGCGTGCAACAGACTCCTAATAAGGAAAGTTCATTAAAACATAAAATAAAAGAAAGACTAAGCTAATTTTGACTTATTATATGTTTGTTGAAGCTTCATGGACCGTTGGGAGAGTCAGAAGTACCTGCATTGATCATATAAATTGAAAATACCTGATTTTGGATCGGTTGATACTGTTTGAAGGCTGAGGAGGTTGTTGTTTTCCAGATCCGTTCTGCTTGAAACTCTAGATGAATCCTTCCTCCCTATATCCCTTGAAGTCAAAATTGATGAGTTGATCAATAGATGCCTTGTGGAATCACTCCAAGTCTTCCTCTGGCTCCGTTTGGGCTCTCTCAGTCATATGTATTGCTTTTGTGACATCTTGCAGCTTAGGTGTGATCTTGGATTAATTCTTCGTGTTCTGAACCCCATCACCTGTCAAGTAAATAGATATAGATTGCTCGGATGGTGGTTGATATTCCTTGATGTGCATACGCTCAAAACCTTCTATGATGTCCAGATCGCCTAGATTGGTGTCTTCTGATGTTTCTTGCTTCTTGGCCTCATTTTTGAAGTAGTCTCCAAGTTCCATTGAGTTCATGAGGTTCTCTACTGCCGTGTTGAATCCTTCCCTGAGTCTCCTTGTCCTATAATGAGTCATTGGAGGTTCCTTGAACTCAGGTATGGTCTGTGGATCAGTACTTGGTCGGATGTCGTCAGCATTCCCACCCTCTTTAAAAGGTTTTGTCCTCAAAACAGGATCATCTTCATCATAAGGGGATAAATCAGCCACATTGAAACTATTTGAAATATTAAACTCACCTGGAAGTTCTAGTTTGTAGGCATTGTTGTTGATCCGTTCTAGAAATTTGAAGGGGCCCTCTTCTGTGGAAACCTTTCAAGCTTCCTGTGAAGCCACACCCACTCTCCTGGTTCAATGACTAACTCCTTGCCGCCCTTATTTGTTCGCCTCTTGTAGTATTCAGTCTTCTTGATGATGTTGTCTCTTGCCTTCTGGTGTAGCTTCTTCACAAACTCTCCTTTCCTGAGACCATCTTGATTAACTTGCTCAACTTGGGGAATTAGCGACATATCAAGAGGGGTTAGTGGATTAAAACCATATGCAATTTCAAATGGAGACATCTTAGTAGCAGAATGTGTAGCATGGTTATATGAAAATTCAATGAATGACAAACACTCTAACCATTTTTTAAGTTTTTACCAAGAGTTATAAGCAAAGTAGATAAGGTACGGTTTACCAATTCTGTTTGACCATCCGTTTAAGGATGACAAGTTGTGGAGAATAGAAGTTTTGTCCCGAGCTTTCTCCACAAGGTTTTCCAAAAATGGCTCAAGAACTTTGTGTAACGGTCAGATACTATGATCCTTGGTATTCCATGTAAGCACACCACTTCCTTGAAGAATAGGTATTGAGGAACTGGATGATCCAGGAATGCCAGTGGAATATCCTGACTCAGGAGATATGTTGGTGATATGCTGAGCTCTTAACGCCTGCTGGTCGAGGAGTATTTAGAGAAAAAGACAGCACAATATAAGAAGCAGGCCGATAATAACCGAAAGGAGGTCACCTTCCAACCCGGAGACTGGGTATGGGCACATATGTGGTCGGAGAGGTTCCCTAACCAATGGAATTCGAAGCTTTCACCCCGAGGAGATGGCCCGTTCAGAGCCTACCAACAAGAACTCCCAAGTGAGATGAATATTTCCTCGAGCTTTATTATTACTGACTTGTCTCCTTATGGTGCAGGTGATACCGTTCTGAGGCCAGAACCTTCTCAAGGAGGAGGGAATGATGAGGACGTACCGCCCTCGACTAAGCCGGACGTACCGCCCTCGACCCTGAGGTTGGCTGACCAGTTCCCTACCATGCGGAACGTACCGCAGACGCGATCAGGACAGAGGCAGCTTCGGGACAAATTCAACTGAGCCATGGACCAAATAATCTCCAGGACGAGTATGGAAGACATCATAGAACACTTGGACAAGATGACTCATGAACAGACCGTTTAGAACCAGCTTGCTTAGAAAATGACCGAGACAGGCGACCCATCCGACCCAGCCATTGCTTGACCATTGACTAAGACCAATACTGTCCATGATCTTCACCATCATGTTCGTTGTGCCTTAAACCGAGCTATCTCTGGACTAAAAGATCATAATCCTTTGCCTTGTGAGGTTTTCTCCCAAATGGGTTTTCCTTACAAGGTTTTTAATGAGGTGATCCTAGGCCCGTCTATCCTAATGAGATAGGCCGGCCCGATCATTCTTTTAGATCCTTTTTTTTTTTCCTTTTTTTCATCTAGTATTTCGATGGCCCATCTGGTAACCGAAACCTAAGGCTATTTAGCCTTGTCTTTCCTTTGAAAGTCTAATTTTACATAAAACCTAGTGTTTCTCTTTACCTAAGACGATGCCGATCTCTCTCTCCTTGCGTGGTTTCCTCTTGGATAGAAGATCACTTGTTACTTATTCCTTATTATGTGCACAAACCTCCATCAATCCTTGAACTAAGCTGAAGCAAAGAGCGTCTCCGACCAGCTGAAAATCTTCCATCGATCGTCTTGTTCCATTTCTATCGCCCGACCATCTCTCGCCCGACCGCCTGACAGCCCGACCACCCGTCCATCGTCCGCTTGACCATCCTGTCTCGATAACGGTCTGTCCAGAGAGCGTCCTCGACCAGATGGTGACCCGTTTGTAAGACCCACACCGGATCTTACATCAGTAAGGCTGGTGGATCGAAGGCACCAAAGAGATGATGAACTGGTCTCTGATACTTCACAATAAATCGTTTTCTTTGAGAATCACACACAAAGAACACAAGCAAAAAAACTCGGAACAGGCTACGGCTGCTCCAAAGGTTGAACTGCGTTATTTTATTTAAATGTCAAAAGGTGAAAAATACAACATCTGCAGCGGAATCTCATATAGGGGTCGTCAGATAAGACCCTTAGGTCAAAAGAAAAACAGAAAAGACTGGATGTCAAAAAAAAAAAAAAAAAAAAACAGAAAAGACTCAAAAACAACGGAACTTGTGAAAAGAAACAACAAAGCGTGCAACAGACTCCTAATAAGGAAAGTTCATTAAAACTGAAAATAAAAGAAACACTAAGCTAATTTTGACTTATTATATGTTTCTTGAAGCTTCATGGACCGTTGGGAGGGTCACAAGTACCTGCATTGATCATATAAATTGAAAATACCTGGTTTTGGATCGGGTTATACTGTTTGAAGGCTGAAGAGGTTGTTGTTTTTCCAGGTCCGGTCTGCTTGAAACTCTAGATGAATCCTTCCTCATGATATCCCTTGAAGTCAAAATTGATGAGTTTATCAATAGCTTCCTTGTGGAATCCCTCCAACTCTTCCTCTTGCTCTGTTTGGGCTCTCTCGGTCATATGTATTGCTTTTGTAACATCTTGCAGCTTAGGTGTGATCTTGGATTAATTCTTCGTGTTCTGAACCCCATCACCTGTCAAGTAAATAGATATAGATTGCTCGGATGGTGGTTGAGATTCCTTGATGTGCATACGCTCAAAACCTTCTATGATGTCCAGATCGCCTATATTGGTGTCTTCTGATGTTTCTTGCTTCTTGGCCTCATTTTTGAAGTAGTCTCCAAGTTCCATTGAGTTCATGAGGTTCTCTACTGCCGTGTTGAATCCTTCCCTGAGTCTCCTTGTCCTATAATGAGTCATTGGAGGTTCCTTGACCTCAGGTATGGTCTGTGGATCAGTACTTGGTCGGATGTCGTCAGCATTCCCACCCTCTTTAAAAGGTTTTGTCCTCAAAACAGGATCATCTTCATCATAAGGGGATAAATCAGCCACATTGAAACTATTTGAAATATTAAACTCACCTGGAAGTTCTAGTTTGTAGGCATTGTTGTTGATCCGTTCTAGAAATTTGAAGGGGCCGTCTCCCCTAGGTGCCAAATTCGAGCTTCTCTTCTATGGAAACCTCTCAAGTTTCCTGTGAAGCCACACCCACTCTCCTGGTTCAATGACTAACTCCTTGCAGCCATTATTTGTTCCCCTCTTGTATTCTTCAGGCTTCTTGATGATGTTGTCTCTTGCCTTCTGGTGTAGCTTCTTCACAAACTCTCCTTTCCTGAGACCATCTTGATTAACTTGCTCAACTTGGGGAATTAGCGACAGATCAAGAGGGGTTAGTGGATTTAAACCATACACAATTTCAAATGGAGACATCTTAGTAGCAGAATGTGTAGCATGGTTATATAAAAACTCAATGAATGGAAAACACTCTAACCATTTTTTAAGGTTCTACCAAGAGTGATAAGCAAAGTAGATAAGGTACGGTTCTGTTTGACCATCCGTTTAAGGATGACAAGTTGTGGAGAATAGATGTTTTGTCCCGAGCTTTCTCCACAAGGTTTTCCAAAAATGGCTCAAGAACTTTGTGTCACGGTCAGATACTATGGTCCTTGTTATTCCATGTACGCACACCACTTCCTTGAAGAATAGGTCAGAAATTTGTGTGGCGTCATTACATTTCTCACATGGAATGAAGTGGGCCATCTTCGAGAATCGATCCACAACAACAAAGACAGAGTCTTTGTGTTTGATTTTGGGCAAACGTAGCACGAAATCCATTAAAATATCCACCCATGGTACGTTAGGAATAGGTAATGGTATATAAAGTCCATGAGGATGTTCTTGAGTTAGAGATCCAGAGTTCACAATGCAAGTATAATCAATGCGCAAACATTTTGCACTTTGTGATCATTATCAATGTGAAAATTTCGAGGCCAAGTATTCTTATGTGCAAATCAAGGGATCATCTGTACAGACGTCTGTTTTTCTGTATATACGGACTCTAAGAGAATCAGGAAATTCAGAGCATCAATCCCAAGCATGGACCACACGCAGACATGTCACTTTCACCATGGAACAAAGGAAGGAGCTGTCAACTTCTTATGACTTTTGCTCCCTCTCTCTCATCCGCGGATTCCTTTGTCTTATACTGAGTTATTCTTTTTTAATCTTGTGTATCCCTAGTAGATATACTATTTAAAATCTTGTAAATCCTTATGATGAATATACTTTGGGATTTATTCTTCCTTTAAGCCGCCAACTCTCTCTCTCTCTCTCTCTCTCTCTCTCTCTCTCTCTCTCGCTCTCTCTCTCTCTCTCTCTCTCTCTCTGCTACCAAGAACCCTAATCGGTTTCTTGGTTGTTCTCTCCTATTTTCTCTTCCTAAACTCAATATTCTAACATGGTATCATAGCAATAAGCTCCCATACCTTATTTACTTCTGCAAATCTTTGTTCTAAAACTTGTTCTTGTTTTGTTCTTGAAGATTCTTGAAGTTCTTTTTCTGTCTTGAAACAGTTATGGTCTATTCTATTCTTTGGCTTCTTCCTTGATGTTGTATCTTAAATCTTGGTTCTTTATCTTCCTTTTTCACTTTATCAGTCTAAAGAATCCATGTTTTAAACCTCTCTTCTTGAAACTCCCTCCTACAGCTCTAAATCGGTTTAGCAGTGGAGAACTCAAGAGTTGTTTCCTATGACCCTTAAGGGTATCAACTACCTGGTATGGGCAAGAATGGTGTAGTCTGCTCTAGAAGGGCGTGGGTTGTGAAAATATGTGCTCAGCAGTGAAGCTCCATTCCAACAAGTTAAAGCTGAAGGAGGCATGGAGATGGTTGCTGCTGATGAAGAATCTTGGACACATGGAGATCAGAAAGTGCTGTACATTGTTTAAAGTTCCCTTGATCAGTACCTATTGGAGGCTTACTCCTACTGCGTGACTTCCAAGGAGTTGTGGGATACTCTTGAGAAGGTCTATGGAAACATGTCCAACCTGAGCAGGGTATTTGAAGTGAATCTGGCAGTTCAGATCCTTATGGGCAAACTTGGAGATTTTAAGACCACCTATTGTTGATTCTCTTGTTCTCAATGAAAGAAGAGAGAAGGATAAGGTCTTTTCTCTCCTACTGACCTTGAATTCCTACTAAAATAACTTGATTAATCACATCCTAAGGGCAGACACACTTCCCACCTTGGATGATGTGTGTGCACAAATTCAGAAGGAGCAAGGATCATTTGGGCTATTTAGTGGAAAGGGGGAGCTTGTAACCGCCAAAAAGAGTGCATTCAAGTATGAAGAAATGCAGGTCAATGGTGGTGATAAGAGAGTAGTCTGGTTATGTGATCATTGCAAGAGGAGGGGACATCTCAAGGACAAATGCTAGCTCCTTCATCCACACCTCAAGCCATCATCCTTTCCAAACAAGTTCAAAGAGCAAAGGGAAAATTCTACAATGGAGCAGCTGAACTTGGTTCATCTTCAATGTGGTCTGGTGAGGAAGGCAGGGAAATGGTGGTTCATCAAGCTCCTGCCATGGCTGCTAATAATGAGGTGGTAAGGAGTCAGACATTGAATCGCTTATCAAAGCTTTCAAGGAGAACTATGGTATTGTCCTTGGTAACTCCATTTATGCATCAAATAGAACCAGACCATGATTGTTATTCAGGTGCCTCTCATCACATGATTAGTGACTCTAAGTTGATAGACAATGTTAAACATGCTCTAGGAAATGTAGTAATTGAAAATGGTGATAAGATTTCAATTCAAGGCATATGAAACCTTAAGTTGTTTGATAAAGAATCAAAAGCTTTCTATATGCCTAGTTTCACATCTAAGTTGTTATTTGTGAAAATAGTAGCTACTCATCTCAATTGCAATGTTATTTTCAGTCATAATGATGTGGTTTTCATGATATTGAAACAAGTAAGTTGCTTAAGAAAGGTGTGACAAAGGATGAGCTAAAGATGATTGAAGACACCAACCCATCTTCTGAACTATGTATTGCTTTTTGTACTTCTGTTGTTGATGATTCTGTTTGGCATGCTAGACTAGGACAACCACACTCTCGTGCTTTAGGACTGTTGTTACCTTCTGTTTCTTTTAAAATGATGAATGTGAGGCTTTTATTCTTGGAATACATTGGAAGTCTGTTTTTCCCACTTCTAAAACTATCTATGAGAAATGCTTTGATCTTGTTCACTCTGATGTTTGGACTGCTCCTTGTGTATCTAGAGAGAATCATAAATATTTTGTGACATTCATTGATGAGAAATCTAAATACACCTTGATAACCTTGATTCAAACTAAGGATATAGTTTTAGAAGCATTCATGAACTTTCAGAACCATGTTACTAACCATTTCAATGCTAAGATACAAAAATTTTAGATTAGACAATGGTGGAGAGTACACTAGCCATGCATTCAAACAACAATTATTCAAGCATGGAATCCTCCATCAAACCAGCTGTCCTTCCACTCCACAAGAAAATTGAGTTTCTGAAAGGAAGAACAGGCACTTGATGGAGGTGGAAAGGTCCATGATGTTCTATACAAACGTTCCAAAACGTTTTTGGGGAGATGCAGTCATGACAGCCTGCTACTTGATCAACGGAACACCCACCAAACTTCTTCATAATCAATCACCATTTCAGGTATTAAACATAGAAAATCCATCAAGTGACCACTTACGTGTGTTTGGGTGTATGTGTTTTGTGTTGATCCCATGAGAACAAAGAGATAAGCTTGATGCTAAGAGCATCAAAGCTATGTTCATTGGCTACTCCACAACTCAGAAAGGATATAAGTGATATGTTCCTGAAATCAGAAAAGTCTTAATCTCAAGGGGTGTTAAGTTTGTGGAATTCAATAGCTATTATGATGAGAAGAGCTGGGACAACCTGAAGGATCTCTCAAATGCTCCATCTGACCGTGCTACAAATCTAAGGCTCATTATGGAGAGTCTTGGGATCAGACACCAAAAGGAGAATGCAAAGAAGGTCAATACATCTCCTGTAGCTGAAGCATCTATAGAAGCTGATCATGAGGGGGACACACATGAATAATCACAGCCGCAACAAGATGATTCTTTCATCTATGATCAAGATGGTTTAGAAGAAAACCGAGAGGAGCATGATATGGGTTCTGATGGGTCTTATCAACAGGATATAGAGTCTGATCAACCAGTTCAAGTCTTGAGAAGAAGCACAAGGGTGAAGAAGGATCCATTAGAATGGAAGAATACAAGGGTCTACTTCAATAGCAATGCATTAGCTCATCCATTCGAAGCCGTTTTCACCTTCGCTCACATCCCATTGGAACATCAAGTGTTTACTGGGCAGTTGGATCAAGGACAAGTACCAACAACTTATGAAGAGGCTAAGGGAGACAAAGGATGGATGGAAGCTGTCAATGAGGAAACCATGGCCACGGAAAACAATGAGACTTGGTATGAGGCAGAACCTCCCAAAGGTAAGAAAGCTGTGAGTTCTAAATGGGTATTCACCATCAAGTACATAAGTAATGGGGAGACTGAGAGATACATGGCAAGGCTGGTTGCAAGAAGCTTTACTTAAACTTATGGAAAGGACTACTTGGATACCTTTGCGCCAGTAGCTAAGCTCCACACGGTTAGGATCATTATGTCTTTGGCAACAAACCTTGATTAGGAGCTAATGCAAATGGATGTCAAGAATGCATTCTTTCAAGGTGAGATTGAAGATGAGGTGTATATGAAACCAACTCCTAGTCTATAAGCCATAGTTACACCAGGGAAAGTGCTCAGACTCAAGAAGGCTATCTATGGATTGAAACAATCACCTAGAGCTTGGTATGACAAGCTGAGCTCAACTCTCAAGGATAGAAGATTCAAGAAGTTTGAGGCAGATCATACCCTATTCACTCTTAAAAGCCAGGAAGGTATCATTCTCATTCTTGTGTATGTTGATGATATAATTATATCAGAAAGTGACAAGGCAGGTATACACGACACTAAGGCTACTCTTAAATATGTCTTTGATATAAAAGACCTTGGTGCTCTAAAGAACTTTCTTGGGATAGAAGTCTGTCGATCTAAATATGAACTCTTCTTATCTCAAAGAAACTACACACTTGATTTGTTGTCTGAAGCAGGAAAGCTAGGATCAAAACCGGCTAAAACACCTCTTGAAGAAGGCTACAAATTCATAAGAGAGGGGGAAATTGAGGACATACCATTTGAGGACATCACACAATACAGAAGAATGGTTGGTAATCTCATATATTTAACTATAACCTGACCTGATATATGTTTTGCATGGAACCAAGTCAGCCAGCATATGCAATCTCCCAAGATGCACCACTGGAACATGGTTGAAAGGATACTGAAGTATCTGAATGGAGCTCCTGGTCAAGGCATTTGGGTGGGATGTAATGGGAGTTCAGAGGTGCTTGGGTATTTTGATACTGATTGGGCAGGAGATAGAGTGGACAGGCGGTCAACCACAGGCTATTGCACCTTCATTGGAGGTAATCTGGTCACTTGGAAGAGCAAGAAGCAGAAGGGGGTCTCATGCTCAAGTGCTGAAGCTGAAAATAGAGCAATGAGGAAGTTTACAACTGAGTTAGTTTGGATCAAGGCTCTTCTCAAGGATTTGGGTATTGAAACATCAAAGACAATCACCATGCACTTTGACAATCAAGCAGCCATCCACATCGCTTCAAACTCAGTCTTCCATGAGAGAACAAAGCATATATAAGTGGACTGCCATAAGGTCGGGAAAATGGTTGAACAAGGAGTGATGTCTTCACCAAGGCAGATAGTTTGAGGTGTGTGAGTCCATTCACACAAAGCTTGGCTCATATACCTTCATGAATCCTCTAAGACCATGGAGTCTACACTCTTTTTCCCTTCATGAAGTTTTATCCCATGTGGTTTTCTTCATGAAGGTTTTTAATGAGGTAGATCTCCATTTTGCTCCAAACTTGATTTAAACACTTGAATTCAAGCTTGAGGAGGAGTATTGAGTTGGAGATCCAGAGTGTAGAATGCAAGTATAATCAATGTGCAAAAATTGTGCACTTTGTGATAATTATCAAAGTGCAAAGTCCGGGCCAAGTATTCTTATGTGCAAATCAAGGGATCATATGTACAGACGTCTATTTGTCTGTCTATACAGACTCTAGGAGAATCAGGAAACTCAGAGCATCAATCCCAAGCCTGGACCACACGCAGACATGTCACTTTCACCATGGAACAAAGGAAGGAGCTGTCAACATCTTGTGACCGTTGATCCCTCTCTCTTATCCGCGGATGCCTTTGTCTTCTACTTAATTATTCTTTGTTTAATCTTGTGTAGCCTTAGTAGATATACTATTTAAACTCTTGTAAAGCCTTATGATGAATATACTTTGGGATTTATTCTTCCCTTAAGCCTCCAACTCTCTTTCTCTCTCAACTCTCTCTCTCGGCTACCAAGAACTTAAATCGGTTTCTTGGTTGTTGTCTCCTATTCTCTCTTCCTAAACTCAATATTTTAACAGATGTAACCTGGGTTTGGCTTTGTGGCATGTTACATATCTTGCAGAATGCCTCTCCACATCTTTCTTGAGGTGCGGCCAGAAGAAGTGATCAACCACCAAAGTTAGTGTCTTGTCCACTCCAAAATGGCCAATAAGACCACCTCCATGTGCTTCCTTAAGCAGTAGCTCACACATTGCGCATTGGGGAATACACAACCTCTTGTCTCGGATTAGAAACCCATCTTAAATGTATTTTGCTTCCAATGCTCCTTTCCTAAATGCTTAGTTTCTCCTAGTTTTGGATCATCTTTATATAGATTTTTGATGTGTTCAAATCCTAGAACCTTAGCCTCCATGGTAGCTATCAGGGCATGCCTCCTTACAAGGCATCAGCCACCACATTCTCCTTTCCTTTCTGGTAATTGATTACATAGGGGAATGTCTCTACAAACTCGAACCACTTAGCATGTCTCCTCTTAAGTGAAGTCTGACCCCTTAGATGTTTAAGTGTTTCATAATCAGTATGAATGATGAATTCCTTGGATAACAAGAAATACGGCCATGTATCTAATGCTCGGACCAAGGCATACAATTCTTTATCGTAAGTTGGGTAATTCAATGAAGCATCACTGAGCTTTTCACTGAAGAAGACCACTGGTCTCTTCCTCTGATGTAGAAAAGTTCCAATTCCAATACCAAATGCATCACATTCCACCTTAAATACTTCTTCAAAATCAGGAAGGGCTAGAACCAGTGCTTGTGTAAGCCTCTCTTTGAACAAATTGAAGGCTGATTCTTGGGCTGGTCCCCATGAGAATGGCACATTCTTCTTTATCACGACTGTACGAGGTGCTACCACCGTGTTAAATCCCCTCACAAACCTCCTATTGAAGCTACCCAAACCGTGGAAACTCCTTACATGTCCTATGGTGGTTGGTGTAGGCCACTCACGAATGGCTTTAACCTTTTCCTCATCCACTTGTAGTCCCTGTTCACTCAATATAAAGCCTAAGAAAACAAGCTTCTTAGTAAAGAAGGTGCACTTCTTTAGGTTGGTCCTAAACAGGTTAAAACTAAAAACTTTTTTTTATTTTCAGAAGGATTATGGAATAACTGAAGGATATATGCTAGTAATCAACAACTAAGAATGAACCAATGCAAAAAAAAATTTTCTTGATTTTCGATTTCTTGATGCAGCAACAAATAAGAACAAAAGAAAAAGCTAAAAGGCAAAGAGGAAACCGGATGGTTTCAGGAGATTAAGCTCTGATACCATATGATGTAAGATTCCAGGGAGGACCTCACACATGGACCGGCTGATGGAGCAAGGAGCTGGACTGAGGTCGCTCTCTCCTTGGGCCGTCGGATAGATGGGCAGATGATGGGGCTTTGCAGCAATACTGAAGTCTCTCTCTGCGTGGACTGTTGGATAGATGATGGAACTCAAACAAAACACAGTAACAAGTCTCACACGAACAAGGGGAAGCCACTCAAGTTCGATGCAAGGGGGCAGCCGTCAAAGGCTAAGAAAACCTTAGGCTTTAACTTCTTTTCTTCAAGAAAATGCTTGAGCGTTTCACCATATACAATTGGCTTATATAGGCCACAGAAATACCAACTAAAAAGGCTTAATGGGCCTTTACAAAGTAGAAATAAAAATAATAGAAAATAAAGAACGGGTTGTGGTCTCTTTCTCATTATTGGGCCTTGTATTACCTCATTAAAAACCTTAGTAACCCATCGGGATAAAACAATACTAACGGAAAAATAGTATAAACCTGGGCCCAAAGAGATGTTGCAGCGCCGTCCTGGTTTCCAAGTATAAGTCTGAACTGCATCAAATTTGTGAGCTTCCAAATAAGGCAAGTCTAGAAACCATTGGGTTGGAACTTGAGTAACTTCTCCATCCAAGTTAATATTGGCTTGATTCTGAATCTCCTGGATTCCCTAAAGAGTCAAGATTCCTGAACAAGTTACTTTGTTGCTTGATTCATCCTGATCTGTCCTGAGATCTCCAATAAGCAGCAGTTGATCAAAAGGATCTATGAATCAATGAACTAGGCATAGATAGGGTTATCTGTTTCATGTCTTCATCTAGTTGTGTGATATGCTTAGGTTAGAACTAATAACTTTAGTTAAGATCTTAGGATATTTGGCACAATGACAGTTGATTAGATACCAGAATAAAACTTAGATAAGAAAATTATCCTTAACATGCGAAAGTTGATGTTATTGAAATTTGTGAACATATCAAACCCATGCAAATTAATGATTGTTTACAACGCTAGGGAAAGTTAGGCTGATAGACATAATTGCGCAACGGCAGTTGGTAAACTATACATCATGTTTGAGTTCTAGGCTATTCTAAATTGTACCATAAATAATTCATTGGTTCATAATTCTGATTCCTACGAAATAGCCTGACCGAACACTTTCCATAATGATTTTTATACCGATTTTATTGCTTTTTTGTGACAGTTGAGTTCAACCAATCTCTGTTTATCTTATCTTCATTCAAATGAAAAAAACGATAGTGCATTCACGGTTTCTGTGGGATTCGACTCCTAAGTAATATAATGCATTTGATGTGGGTTTGCAGTAGTTTCTAGGGTTTACAACCTCTCTATCAAGAATAAGGATACAATCTTTTGATAATATTGACCATAAGTGCTTTTGAATTGTTTTCTAGTGATAAGTTTTACAAAACTTACCTAACGCATGCAATATCTAGACACATGTAATTCGACTTCCCTAGAAGATTTCAGCTGGCATACACTTGTGTTTGAACGGATTCTATGTCTATTATATTTGATTGAAGGTGTTCGATTAGGAAAACCAAAATTATCATTCAGGGCTTCATGTCCTTTCTTACCACTTTCTGATAATGAATGATCAACTCACTGTTAGTTGAATTCCACATTGAACCCTACCTCTTTTAACACCTCACTCATTCTCGATATTTACTGTTTCATATGCAAATGTATGCCAAAACGTCGGAGAGTGCGGAATGACACAGTATTTTAGTCAAAGACTCAAGACATGGAAAGCAAAGAAAAAGAATATCAAAAGAGGTCAGAGACGATTCTACTTTTTCCTAAATTAAAATGGTATCAAATTGCGTGCCTTATGAGATATCTAAGCAATAAACTCTTTCACCTTCTTCTAAAAACAATGAAAAATAAAAGGAAATAAATAGTTTGCTTAGAAAAAGAATGAGTCTCCATGGCAAAAACAAGTTCCAAGGATAAGAAGCATTTCGAATAGTTCTCAAAGAAAAATTTAAGTTCGGAAGAGAATGGTCAAGAGAAAAATTGGAGTTTTACTAACCTTAAACACTTTTGCCTCACAAAAATAGCCTTTTTAATACCTAACAACGTCTACCATGAATGATATATTTGATGAAAAAGCTCACAAAAGCTTAATGAATGTTAAAGAATTAATTAACTTGAATGCAATGTTTTTGTAGGTATGGAGTTCTAATGACGGAACCGGAATGAGAGACTTGATATTTCAGTGAGAATGTTTAAATGCGATTCTTGTTTAATGTGTTATGCAGGAAACAATTCAATGAGTATGGTCTCTGATGATTTAAAAGATCCCATGTTTCTAACCTCTTTATCTTACTAGATTGTTTTTTCTAGAAAAACAAATTTATATGTCTGGGGGAGTTAATATAATTAGATTTGCATGTTTATTAAGGATTTTACTAAGTTTTCTAAGTATTTTACATCAATTTGTACCTTAAGATTAAGATATAGTATAACACCCGTTTCCCGGCGAACCGGAAACGCAGCGTTAGGGCACCCGTTGAACTGGAACGGTCCGACTGGTCTGCCTTCTCAAACCCACCAATAACAACGATCGATCGTCAATCCTGCATTCGGACCTGTGAGGGAAAAAAGCACAAGGAAGGAAAAGAGAGGCCTGAGTAATTGTTTCAAACACAATTACCCAGTCAGGGCAGTTCAAGGAATCCGCGATCCCGGCTTACGCCACACAACTACGAATTAAGTTCTAAGCTAATATCACCTTGCATGCAATGCCCAAAGGCACATCACAATCAACCTACGAATAACTACTTGTCTATGGTTGCGGACCTAGAGCTCCCAGCCCTAACCGCACCCCACGGACTGGCCATTACACCCTTTCCACAGCAAACAAACGGCCCGGACCTTCTAACCACAACACACAACCACAGGAGGGCTCGTCAGGACCCTCCTCCGATGATCAAGGACGTCCCACGCCCTACACGCAAGCCCTAGAGAAGTTTTACCACTAGCCATCATACACAAGCAACGTTTTCGGTTTAGTGTTAACCTAGCCGTTCTACGTTCAAAAATCAATCACATAGTGCACATTACCAATCCTAAACTACCTAGAAAAGATGACATTAACGAGGGACTTGCGTCCGGAATTGAAATGGAATAGGCAATGGATTACGTTCGGTCCTCACCTTGGCCAAAGAAGGTCAAAAGTGTAATTTTGGAATTCCAATTGCCCGAACGGACTTCAGATCTGGAAATAGGACGGAAAAAAGCAGATTAGGCTTTCGTTTCGCTTAAATCGACCTAAGGATGAGCTAGTTATGATCAATTGAAAATAACCAAATGAAAATAAACCGATCTAAACCGAACTAAACCAGAATTAAAACTGGCACTGGACTGAACAAGAAATTAAATTGAAAATGAACCAAACCGGGAAATAAAATTGAACCGAACCGAACCGACTAAACCAGGTCGACCGAACCGGCGATTGTGGGCGCGTCAGGAGGGCTACGGAGGTGCGGTTGACGGCTACGGCTTCATCTCGTCGAGAGGAACGCGATGGTGGTTTTTTGGATGTCCCAGATTCGTCACAGATGGGAATATATGACGATTTTAGTATTCGGGTTGGAGAAAAGCAGATCTGAAAAATGGTTTATCGGAATACTTTCGACATAAATTGATGGAGATGCAATCAACCTACGAATAACTACTTGTCTATGTTTGCGGACTTAGAGCTCCCAGCCCTAACCGCACCCAACGGACCAGCCATTACGCCCTTTCCACAGCAAACAAATGGCCTGGACCTTCGAACCACAGCACACCACCACAGATGGGCTCGTCGAGACCATCCTCCGACGATCAAGGACGTCCCATGCCCTACACGCAAGCCCTAAAACAGTTCTACCACACATAGCCATAATACACAAGAAATATTTTTGGTTTAGTGATAACCTAGCCGTTCTACGTTCAACAATCAATCTTATAGTGCACATTACCAATCCTAAACTACCTAGGAAAGACGACATTAACGAAGGACTTGCGTCCGGAATTGAAATGGAATAGGCAAGGGATTACGTTCGGTCCTCACCTTGGATAAAAAGGGCAAAAGTGTAATTTAGGAATTCCAATTGCCTGAACAGACTTCATATCTGGAAAGACGACGGAAAAAATGGATTAGGCTTTCATTTCGCTTAAATCGGCCTAAGGATGAGCTAGTTATGAACAATTGAAAATAACCATCCCAAACCAGCTAAACCGATCCAAACCAAACTAAACCGGAATTAAAATTGGAATTGTACTGAACCGAAAATTATATTTAAAAACAAACCAAACCAGGAATTAAAATTGAACCGAACCAAACCGACTACACCGGGTCAACGACCCGGCCCGATCAACGACCCGATCCGGTCAACGACCCGGCCCGGTCAACCCGATCCGGTCAACTGAGCCAACTCGGTCGCCGGCGAGTTGACTCGGCGGTGGTCCGGCGGTCGGCGGCGGAGGAGACGGTGGTTCCGGCGGTCGACAGCGGCGGCGCATGGGTGGCGCGTGGAGAATCCGGCTAAACTTCAACCGGCGATTGCGGGTGCATCCGGAGGGCTACATAGGTCCGGTTGACGACTACGGATTCGTCTCGTCGTGAGGAACGCGATGGGGGTCTTTTAGAAAAAGAAGATCTGAAAAATGGTTTACAGGAATACTTCCGACATCAATCGACGGAGGATGGATAGATCTGGCTTTTGGGTGTGATGGCTGAAACAAAATGGAAGTAGTGCTTCGCCGGAAATCCTTTCTTTTTGTTTTTCTCAAAGTGGAGGCTCCTATTTATAAGGGAGAGATCTAAGGTTTTTGGAAGAAGGTTTGGGCTTTTGGGTTTGGGCTTTTGGGCTTGGGCTGTTGGGCTTTCTTCTTCAAAAAAAAAAAATTTATATGGGTGAATTTGGGCCATTACAATTCTCCCCCCCCCTTTACAAGAATTTGTCCTGAATTCTATGGCGGGAATTTTCCACTTCAACTCTTTACCAACAACCCTCCACGAACTTCGTTGAACCGAAATTGAGCTTGACCGCTTACTCGTTGAAAAGAGCTTATCCTTGAATCTAGACGACTGCTTCTCCCCCCCCCCCCCCTAATTTCAAACCACGCTCTGAAGTGCTTTACCCCTCGGTGCAAATCCAACAACAGCTCCCAGAATACAACGCAAACGCCACATTCTACCGCCCATGTCCATTAGGGTCGGTCTCCAACTTGATGAGATGGTTTACATTACTGGCTTCCATTGCTAAGAAGAACTAGCACATTCCATTTCCCGCTTGACATTCCATTTCCCGCTTGAGTCGAACGAGTTCCAACTGTCCTTCAGGGGAACGTCCTACCACGCTTCCGCTGCACACTCTTATTTCCAAACCGAATTCCGATCTCACTTCCAGCTCGAAGTTTCGTACATTGTGATCAATCTGTGGTGCTTTCCAAACACCATTCTTTGGGTTCCCTTCCCAGTTAAGCGTGCCCTTCTTTGCTCTTCCTTGCAACTTCTTGCCAATCCGCCATAGTGTTTTTCCTAACACTCTTCCGTTGGATTTCCATTTCCAATAACCAGCTTTGTCCTCTTGCGCTTGCAACAAATAGGAGCCCGGCTTGCTAGGAAATTCCCAATGGCCCAACTCCGCCTTCCCAAACGCTTTTGCGATCTCCTTTCCCTCTTGAAAATCTCCATTAGCTGCTTCAGTAATCCACAAAGAATTCCAAGGCAGAACGTTTCCTTTCCGGTTCCACCGTTGAATCTCTAGCCCGCCATGCCACGAAGATCTCCTCCAGCTCCCAGTCTGATCAATCTTCCAACGAGCCGTCCATAACTCATTGAAGTTGATGTCACAAATCTGATTCCAAGATTCCATACTTAGAATAGATTTGGTTGGTCTCCTATTGCTCCTTGTGCACCAAACACCACGAACAACTTCTGCCGCTTACTCCAATTCGAACTCCGCTGCTTCCTATGGATTCCCTGCAATCCGGTATTTCCATAGACCTCTTGCAGCTCCTACAACACTACTTGCAGCTCATACAATACTTCTAGAACGACTCCCGCATTAACCTCTCGCCTGAACGCCTCCACATCCTTATCGCCTTAGCACGCTTGGTTGGACAAAACTCCGAACGGACGATAACTCCAACACACACCTCGATAATACCGATAAACCTGTAGGCGCACACCGCAACATACATCCCAACATACACCTCACGGCACACATCACGACATACATCCCAGCACAAATCCTACAGGCAGTAGCACCACTGAGGTCTAAAGACAACAACCCCCAACCTGCAAGGAAAATGTAACTAAACTAGGACCAATGCGGAGAATAATCGAAGATATAATTGGCGCTTGAAAAAGCATTTCGCAAAGTAACCATTTTATAAAATTTCGCAAACACTTTTGAAAATTCTTGAAAACACAGTTTTGGGAAAACAACGAAAGCTGATTCCCCAGGACAACACTGGGGGACCTTAACCCAGGCTCTGATACCAAATTGTAACACCCCTTTCCCGGCGAACCAGAAACGCGGCGTTAGGGCACCCGTCGTACCGGAACGGTCTGACCGGTCTGCCTTCTCAACTGGTCCCATGAATCCTGCGTGCTTTCTTCGATTCAAATCCACCAATAACATCGATCGATCGTCAATCCAGCTTCCGGACCTGCGAGGGAAAAAGGCACGGGGAAGGAAAAGATAGGCCTCAGTAATTGTTTCAAGCACAATTACCTAGTGAGGGCGGTTCAAGAAATCCGCGATCCCACACACAACTACGAATCAAGTTATAAGCTAATATCACCTTGCACGCAATGCCTGAAGGCACATCACAATCAACCTATGAATAACTACTTGTCTATGGTTTCGGACTTAGAGCTCACAGCCCTAACCGCACCCAACGAACCGGCCATTATGCCCTTTCCACAGCAAACAAATGGCCTGGACCATCGAACCACAGCACACCACCACGGATGGGCTCGTCAGGACCATCCTCCGACGATCAAGGACGTCCCACACCCTACACGCAAGCCCTAAAGCAGTTCTACCACACATAGCCATAATACACAAGCAATATTTTCGGTTTAGTGATAACCTAGCCATTCTACATTCAACAATCAATCATATAGTGCACATTACCAATCCTAAACTACCTAGGAAAGACGACATTAACGAAGGACTTGCGTCCGTAATTGAAATGGAATAGGCAAGGGATTACGTTCGGTCCTCACCTTGGATAAAAAGGGGAAAAGTGTAATTTGGGAATTCCAATTGCCTGAACAGACTTCATATCTGGAAAGACGACGGAAAAAGTGGATTAGGCTTTCGTTTCGCTTAAATCGGCCTAAGGATGAGCTAGTTATGATCAATTGAAAATAACCATCCCAAACCAGCTAAACCGATCCAAACCGAACTAAACCGGAATTAAAATTGGAATTGTACTGAACCAAAAATTATATTAAAAAACAAACCAAACCAGGAATTAAAATTGAACCGAATCAAACCGACTAAACCGGGTCAACCGAACCGGTCAACGACCCGGCCCGGTCAACCGAGTCAACTCGGTCGCCGGCGAGTTGACTCGGCGGTAGTCCGGGGTCGGAGGCGGAGGAGACGGTGGCTCTGGCAGTCGATGGCGGCGGCGCATGGGTGGCGCGTGGAGAATCCGGCTAAACTTCAACCGGCGATTGCGGTGCATCCAGAGGGCTACAGAGGTGCGGTTGATGACTACGGATTCGTCTCGTTGTGAGGAACGCGATGGGGGTCTTGTAGAAAAATCAGATCTGAAAAATGGTTTACCGGAATACTTCCGACATCAATCGACGGAGGATGGATAGATCTGGCTTTTGGGTGTGATGGCTGAAACAAAATGGAAGTATTGCTTCGCCGGAAATCCTTTCTTTTTGTTTTTCTCAAAGTGGAGGCTCCTATTTATAAGGGAGAGATCTAAGGTTTTTGGAAGAAGGTTTGGGCTCTTGGACTGGGGCTGCTAGACTTTCTTCTTTTTCTTCAACATTTTGTATATGGGTGAATTTTGGCCATTACATGAAGTTTTCTTGTGTTTGTGATTTTAGAGTCATTACAACTCAAAATAGCACAAAGACGTTAAAATGGAGCAAATTAGAATCAAGGCATGATTCAAACATATTTCTAAGCAAAAACCATCGACCTATGCCTAAAATAACAAATATTTCCGTTTCCTCAACTTGAAAGATCGATGTACTAGAAGTCAAGCCTCATATAGGAGCCCTTGCAAGATTAACCTATGGATGATTTTGGTAAATATTAAGCCATTTGAGATAGATTGCATATGCAAGTGATTTCAAGACATTAGGAGCTCTGGTTGGAGAGATACAACCATTTGTGTGAAGACATATCCGTCTAACTATAAAGAGAAGGTAATGGAGCAGTAAGTCATTTACCTCAGTTAAAACACCTCGTCTGCCATATTTCTCGTCTCCATACCATGGGATACATAAACCTAAGCTAGAAGATTCATTCTCCTCGGCCACTAATTCATTTATCTAATCCCATGACACACGTCCATGAATATATAGGTTATTTAATGTTTTTTATTTTACTTCTTCTTAGGGATTTAGGGAGCTTCACCCTTTGTTCAAGGAATTTGGTCTGTTTCGTTAGGTTCCGCAATTTAAATGATGGTGATACAAGTATTAAGAGTGGCTTATTATTTGTCAACAAATGTGGCCCACAAAATCAAATAAAGTGGCTTGTGTTGTGAACAATTTTGCCACACCAAACTTCAAACTTCTCTATAAATATCAAGTGAAGATGGGCTATAAAAACCATCCCAAACAAAACCAGGTAAGAGGGAAAGAAGACGAGAGAGTGTGAGAGAAGAAAAAAAATATTCTTTTTGTAAGAAAATTCAGTATAATATTTTGGGTGTATTCGGATTTTTGGTGTGAGTTGAGAGTATTGTAATTTTCTGGTTATTAATATATAGATCTTTAGCAAGTCCGGAGACGTAGGCGAAATTTGGTTGAACTCCATTAACAAATTAGTGTGTGTTTCTTCGGTCTCATATATCTAGTTTTCGAGAAAATTTAAGATTATTTCCTAAGGTATCAGAGCACAGTGTTGCAGTAATCTCAGTCAAGATTTTGCGAGGTTACTGTTCACGTGAATAGTGTATTTGTGAATAGTAAAATTTTATCGGCAACATCGGTTTGTCGACAGAGGTGTTATAATACACAATGGTTCATAAAAGTAACCAGAAACGATGGGAGGTGAAGATGGTTCAATACACGGTATAAAAAAACGACGGTACAGATTATGCATTTTGGAGAATGCAAATTGAAGATTTTATATACGGAAGAAAGCTTCATCAACCATTGAGCAAGAAGCATGAGTAGATGGATTAGGATGAGTGGAATCTCCTTGAAAGACAAATTATGGGTGTTATCAGGTTAACACTGTCGAAGAACATTGCTCACAACATTCTGAAGGAGAAGACCACATAAGGGCTCATGAAAGTTCTCTCGGATATGTATGAGAAACCTTTAGCAAATAACAAGGTATTTCTCATGTAGAAACTTTTCATTTAAAGATGGTAGAAGGTAGCTATGTTTTAGCACACGTGAATGAATTCAATATGATTTTCAACCAATTATCATCAGTTGAAATCGACTCTGAAGATGAAGTGCGAGCATTGATTTTGTTGGCATCTCTGCTAGATAGTTGGGAGCCAACTATGGCAGCAGTTAGTAACTTTTTGGGTAATCGTAAACTTATGTTTAATGATGTTCGAGAACGTATCCTTTCTGAAGAAGTTTGTAGGATAGACTTTGATGAATCTTCAACAAGCTCTGCTTTCAACGTGGAAAACGGAGGTAAAAGCTAAGACATAAACAATAGGAATAGTGGCAGAGAAAATTTAAGAAATAGAAGAAGTTTGTCCAAATTTAAGTAGCCTGCTGAATGTTGGAATTGTGGAAATACGGGCCACATAAGAAGGATTTGCTGGGCAATTTCAAAAATGAAGGAAACAAGGGAGCCGGAGCCAATGCAGGTCACACATGAAATTGGTAATATGTGTTGATTCTCCAATAAACGGTGAAGCTCATGATGCAGCTGTAAACACCATTGAAACATCGATCTCCTATGTTGATAGCCCGATAGGGTCTTGGGTTTTGGACTTTATAGCATCATTTCACACAACACTTCACCACAACATAATTGAGAACTATGTTATTGGAAATTATGGGAAGGTATATCTAGCTGATGGTACTGGACATAGTTGGTATTGGACATATCAACCTGAAGATGTTAGATGGTCGTGTGGGAAGATCGCAAAGGTTAGGCATGTGCCAAAGTTGATGTGAAATCTTATATCAGTAGGTCAACTTTATGGTACGAGGCATGATGTCAATTTTTGTGGTGGATGTTAAAGAGTGAAAAAGGTGCTATGGTTGTTGCTAGAGACACCTTTTATATGACGATGATTCATGAAGATACAATTGTGGTTGTAAGGAATGCCAAATAAACTAAGTTGTGGCATTGTCGGTTGGGATACATGAGTGAGAAAGGGTTGAAACTTATATAGAAAAATGGCATGCTTTCAGATCTGAAGACGGTGGATCATTAGATTTGTGAAAGTTGTATCCTTGGAAAGCATAAACGGGGTAGTTTCTTAAAAGAAGGAAGAGAGCCCAAACCTGAGAAGTTGGAGCTGGTGCACAATGATGTGTGGGGACCCTCTTATTTCGCATCCTTAGGAGTTTTGTACTACTATGTGACCTTTATTAATGATTCCACAAGGATAGTGTGGGTTTACTTCATGAAGAACAAGTATGAAGTGTTCTTGGTTTTTCAAAAGATAAAAATCCATGAATGAGCGTGCAAGGAGCATGATAATTCAATGTGGATTGCTTAAGACGTTTTGGGCAGATGCAATCAATACTATGGCCTTCTTGATAAATGGAGGATTGTATGTTCCGTTGGGAGTCAAGATCCCCGAAGAAGTGTGGAGCGGAAAAGAAAGTAAACATTTCTTCTCTTAAAGTATTTGGTTGCTTAGCTTATGTTCATATTGATGATGCTGCAGATCTAACCTTGATGCAAAATCGAAGAAGTGTTACTTAATTAGTTATTATGACACAGAGTTCGGTTATCGGTTTTGGGATGACGAAAATCGGAAGATCATCCTGATATGCTCAAAGTTTCAATTCCATATACCTATACTATAAGTGCACAAAATGCAATTGTAGTATATATGGGTCAAATTCACAGAGACGCAAGACTCTTTTGATAGATTTTATAGTATCGAGTTAAGCTAATAAAGAATGGTAATTAAGCAAATAAATCAATGCAAGAAAGTAAAATAAACAGTTTGTAGCAACAAGAAAAGGTGTCAAGTTCAGGAACTTCTCATGAAATCAAGCAATGTAGATTAATTATCAGTTAGGATAGAATTAAGGACAGTTCTAGAACTCAAATCACAGATGTAAGATAAGTCAACTTTAGTTTCAAGTATTTACTAAGTCTAAATCCTTGAAATCCAAATTTCTTTGCAACTTCTAAAGACTAAACTAGCCTTAAGCCCATGTTTGATTTGTTCACAAATTATCTAATCAAAATTTTTTTGGCAATTATATAATTTGCTCAGCCTAAGTTATGTCAAATTTTAAATCAAACTTGCATGTCAACTTAGTAACCTAAGATCTAGATTCTAGGTGATCAAGCTGAATTAATCTAATTAGTTATGAATCCTAACTCAATCTAGCATTCCATGAAAACCCTAACCGGAATCCCTAAACCAAACTTGAGATCTACTCAGACATAATCAATAAAACACAAATCATTGATGAAGTAGATATCATATAAATCAGAAAAGAGAATATAAATGGGGTTCAATATATTCTCTCAAAAGTAGTGCAGAGTTCAAATCAGCCCCAAGCTCTAATCTCTCAAAGGCCAAAAGTATGAAAAGTGTCGAATGATCAAAAACACTAAAAACCTAATTAAAATCCTAAAACATATTTTGGGTCTTCTTTGTAAATAATAAAACTTTTGGGCCATCTTTGCAATTCTTAAAAAATCTTTGATACTTCTGTGTCTTCTGTCATCACGGTCTTCAACTCCAAGATGTCCCAAAAAGCTCCAATATTTCCCAAAGTATCTCCAAACATGTGCAAACATGTAAAGTACCTGAAAAGACCCGATAGACACTTAAAACGACTCCATTATGTACATATATCATGGCATAAAACCATAAAACCATGATATATCACATCCGCAGCATGAATATTGTGTTCAACGAAGAAGTGTTGTACAAGGATAAGCTAAAAGAAAACTCGGGAAAGACGAAGTCTAGAGCTGTTGATTTAGGAGAGATCCTGGCACAATAGTTCCAGCAGGATACAACAATAGCTAAAGGGAACAATTCTCAAGAAGATAACAGTGAGACAGATAAGAATGATGATTCAGTAGTGATCCCAAATATGCCAATCACAGAGTTGCAACGGTTAAACAGAATCATCAGGAAACCTATAAGGTTTTCTCCATCACTCAACTACATTCTGGTCACAGATAGAGACGAGCCTGAATGTTATAAAGAGGCAATGCAAGTTTATGAATCAGTTAAGTGGGAGCTTACAATGAACGATGAGATGGACTCGTTGATGTCCAATCACACGTGGGAGTTAGAAGAATTTCCTAGGAAGAAAAATTCATTACATAACAAGTCTACCAGATAAAAAAAGAACATGAAGGGAACAAGCGTTATAAAGCAAAGCTTGTTATGAAGGGATGCTAACAAAAAGAATGCATAGACTACACAAAGATATTTTCTCCATTAGTGACGTTGGTGAAAATTTGAATTGTTCTTGGGCTGGTAGCAAAGGATGATTTACATCTTCAACGGATGGATGTGAAAACATCATTTCTTCACGGTGATTTAGATGCAGAAATATATATGAAGTAACTAGAAGTCTTTGAGATCATAGGGAAAGAAAGTCTGGTGTACAAGCGTATAAGGAGTTTGTATGGCTTAAAACAAGCTCCAAGACAGTGGTATACAAGGTTAGACAGCTTTATAAAATGGCCTGGTTTTTTGAGGTGTGAAGTTGAACTCTGTTTTTACTTCAAGAGGCTTGAAGATTCCTACTTAATATTGCTCATGTATGTTGATGACATGCTGATAGTGGGAGCCGATTTGGTTGATATCGATAACAAGAAGGCGAAACTCTTAGAAGAATTTGCGATGAAAGACCTAGGAGAAGCAAAACAAATTATTAGGATGAGAATTAGTAAAAGTAAGGAGGGTCTTCAGTTATCACAAGAGGAGTATGTGAAGAAAATCCTCACGAGGTTTAATATGGATGACTAGAAGCCAGAGAGTACTCCCCTGGCAAATCATTTTTGGTTATCCAAAGATCAGTCCCCAGTTACTGAAGAGGATTTGCATATATTGATAGAGTTCCATATACTTATACTATTGGCTGCCTGATGTAGGCGATGGTATGTACAAGGCTAGATATTGCACATGCAGTTGGAGTCGTTAGCAGGTTTATGAGCAATCCCTAAAAGGAACATTGAAAAGCTGTTAAGTGGATTTTAAGGTATCTGAAGGGAAATCGAGGTTTATCTCTATGTTTCAAGAAGTCTGAGATTGGATTGCAGGGACATGTTGATGCTGACAATGGAGGTGACACTGACAGTAGGAAGAGTACATTTGGGTATGTTTACACTTTTGGTGGAATTGCAATTTGTTGGGTTTCAAAGTTGCAGCAAATTATTGCCTCATCACGCTGTGAAGCTGATTATGTTGCAAGACATAGGCAACAAAGGAGATGATGTGGTTACAGTCTTTTATACAAGAGCTAGGCCATAACCAAGAGAAAAGTGTGTTGTATTGTGACAGTAAGAGTGCCATTGACATGGCAAAAAATTTAGTTTACCATGCTCGAACGAAGCAGATACAACTTCGGTATCATTTCTATGAAAATTAAAAAAAACTTCAATCTGACCCAAGCTGACCCGACTTTTACCCGACCCGAATTAGTAGAAGTAATGAGGGTCTAAAGTTATCATAAGAGGAGTATGTGAAGAAACTCCTCAAGAGGTTTAATATGGATGACAGGAAGCCAGTTAGTACTCCCCTGGCAAATCATTTTTGGCTATCCAAAGATTAGTCCCCGGTTACTGAAGACGAGATCGCATATATTGATAGAGCTCCATATACGTCTGCTATTGGCAGCCTTATGTAGGCGATGGTATGTACAAGGCCAGATATTGCACATGCAGTGGGAGTCGTTAGCAGGTTTATGATCAATCCTGAAAAGGAACATTGAGAAGCTGTTAAGTGGATTTTAATGTATCTGAGGATAAATCCAAGTTTATCTCTATGTTTTAAGAAGTCTAAGATTATATTGCAGGGATATGTTGATGCTGACAATGGAGGTGACATTGACAGTAAGAAGAGTACATCCGGGTATGTTTATACTTTTGGTGGTACTGCAATTTGTTGGGTTTCAAACTTATAGAAAATTATTGCCTTATCACGCTGTGAAGCTGATTATGTTGCAGTAACAAAGGCAACAAAGGAGATGATTTGGTTACAGTATTTTCTACAAGAGTTAGGCCATAACCAAGAGAAAAGTGTGTTGTACTGTGACAGTAAGAGTGCCATTGATTTAGTTTACCATGCTCGAACGAAGCACATACAACTTCGGTATCGTTTCATCAAATCGACTTTATAAGATGAAGTTGTTGTACTTGAGAAGATCCTGGGAAGCAAGAACCCTGCATACATGTTAAAAAATTTCATGTTGTATGATAAATTTAGATTATGTGTAACCTTGGTTGGCTTGTTAGAGTAACAAGCACGGAAGACCTGCTATATTGATCAAAGTGTGAAGACAGATTGAAATTAGTCATCAAATGAAAGATTATTTGTCAACAAATGTAGCTTACAAAGTGAAACAAAATGGTTTGTGTAGTGAACAATGTTTCCACACCAAAACCCAAGCTTCTCTATAAATACCAAGTGAAGAAGAGTTACAAAAATTATTTCAAAACAAATAAAAGTAAGAGAGAAAGAAAAAAGAGTGAGAGAGAAGAAAAACAATATATATATATATATATATTTCTTTGTAAGAAAATTAGTATTCGGATTTTAGGTGTTAGTTAAGAATGTTGTTATTTCCATGTTAATAATATAAAAATTTGTAGTAGGTCCGAGACGTAGGCAAAAATTGGCCAAATTCCGTTAACAAATTTTTGTGTGTTTCTTCGGTTCTATATATCTGGATTTTGAGGAAATTTAAGATTATTTCGTAACAGATTGTTGTTATGCTTCTCTTTTTTAAAAGCGTTGAATCTTTTGCATAACCAAATATTTGATGAGTAGTACGTCTTAACCAACGAAAAGTGTGTTGTGAAGTATTATGAAAAACCTTAACTTCCCCGACTAAATTCATATCTTCAACTTGTAATAACCAATGAAAGCTGTAGGATTCTAGATATAGCGATTTGAGCCAGAAAAGTGGGATGATTATACCTTCATGTTTTCAGTTTAGGAAACTATTAATGAACCCTAATTATTCATTTTGTATTTTTATGGCTTAACTGCCTTTTTCTTATTTATTTTAAATCATTTTTACCTTGCTTTTATTTAACTTTATTGCATCAATCTCACAATATAATTTCTTTTGATATAAATTAACCAAAGTTTTAAGGATTTAAAGTGTACATTCCATAATCTTCAGTGAATCGGCATCCTAAGTACTACATCGCTTGTTATGCACTTGCAAATGTGGTTTAACTTTAGGATTATCTATTTTGTATAACTAACCTAGCATCAATGGCATTGTCTCTTTTATCCTTTTGTAAACTGAGAGTTTTTGACAGGAAATTAATGTTGGAAGCGAGATCGAAGCTTTAGGAAGACAAGTCTTTCAACTTGTTACCATCCTTTTCTTCATAAAAGCTTTTTTCTCATCAATTTTGACATGGCGACATGCATAAGTTCATGTAGTTTATGGATTATTGCATTTGTATACGTATTGAATCATAGAATATCCAATAAATATCACTTGATCCTCTTATGTTAAAGCATGTTCCTCTAGTCATTTGGGACATGATCATAGCGACCAAAAACCTTTAGAAAATTTACAATAGTTTTAATTATATTTGGTACATGATATAGAAATACCTTTTAGATATTTGGTTGAATTTTTTTTAATGAGATAGCAGGATGTCAGTGCTTTGCACAGTCATATAGAACATCAAGGTCCATCCACATTTCACAAGGTGACAGTTTTTATGTAATAATAAATATGTTGTTTGATGAACAATCAAATGCTTAGAGGTAAATGCTTTCAAGTCATTATTTGTGTATTCACCAACATTGTCAGTAACAAACTTTTAATCGTAGCATTAAACTGAGTTAAGACATAGCTATGAAAATTAAAAAAACTTCAATCTGACCCAACCTGACCCGACTTTTACCCGACCCGAATTTGTAGAAGTAAGGAGGTTCTTAAGTTATCACAAGAGGAGTATGTGAAGAAATTCCTCAAGAGGTTTAATATGGATGACTAGAAGCTAGTTAGTACTCCCCTAGCAAATCATTTTTGGTTATGCAAAGATTAGTCCCCAGTTACTGAAGATGAGATCGTATATATTGATAGAGTTCCATATACTTCTACTATTGGCAACCTGATGTAGGCGATGGTATGTACAAGGCCAGATATTGCACATGCAGTGGGAGTCGTTAGCAGGTTTATGATCAATCCTGAAAAGAAACATTGAGAAGCTGTTAAGTGGATTTTAAGGTATGTTTGGGGAAATCCAAGTTTATCTCTATGTTTCAAGAAGTCTGAGATTGGATTGCAGGGGTATGTTGATGCTGACAATGGAGGTGACATTGACAATAAGAAGAGTACATCCGGGTATGTTTACACTTTTCGTGGTACTGCAGTTTGGAAAGCATAAACGGGGTATTTTCTTAAAAGAAGGAAGAGAGGCCAAACCTGAGAAGTTGGAGCTGGTGCACAATGATGTGTGGGGACCCGCTTATTTCGCATCCTTAGGAGGTTTGTACTACTATGTGACCTTTATTAATGACTCCACAAGGATAGTGTGGGTTTACTTCATGAAGAACAAGTATGAAGTGTTCTTGGTTTTTCAAAAGATAAAAATCCATGAATGAGCGTGCAAGGAGCATGATAATTCAATGTGGATTGCTTAAGACGTTTTGGGTAGATGCAATCAATACTACGGCCTTCTTGATAAATGGAGGACCGTATGTTCCGTTGGACGGTCTCCTATTGCTCCTTGTGCACCAAACACCACGAACAACTTCTGCCGCTTACTCCAATTCGAACTCCGCAGCTTCCTATGGATTCCCTGCAATCCGGTATTTCCATAGACCTCTTGCAGCTCCTACAGCACTACTTGCAGCTCCTACAACACTTCTAGCACCACTCCCGCATTAACCTCTCGCCTGAACGCCTCCACATCCTTATCGCCTTAGCACGCTTGGTTGGACAAAACTCCGAACGGACGATAACTCCAACACACACCTCGATAATACCGATCAACCTGTAGGCGCACACCGCAACATACATCCCAACATACACCTCACGGCACACATCACGACATACATCCCAGCACAAATCCTACAGGCAGTAGCACCACTGAGGTCTAAAGACAACAACCCCCAACCTGCAAGGCAAATGTAACTAAACTAGGACCAATGCGGAGAATAATCGAAGATATAATTGGCGCTTGAAAAAGCATTTCGCAAAGTAACCATTTTATAAAATTTCGCAAACACTTTTGAAAATTCTTGAAAACACAGTTTTGGGAAAACAACGAAAGCTGATTCCCCAGGAAAACACTGGGGGACCTTAACCCAGGCTCTGATACCAAATTGTAACACCCCTTTCCCGGCGAACCGGAAACGCGGCGTTAGGGCACCCGTCGAACCGGAACGGTCCGACCGGTCTGCCTTCTCAACTGGTCCCATGAATCCTGCGCGCTTTCTTCGATTCAAATCCACCAATAACATCGATCGATCGTCAATCATGCTTCCGGACCTGCGAGGGAAAAAGGCACGGGGAAGGAAAAGATAGGCCTCAGTAATTGTTTCAAGCACAATTACCTAGTGAGGGTGGTTCAAGAAATCCGCGATCCCACACACAACTACGAATCAAGTTATAAGCTAATATCACCTTGCACGCAATGCCCGAAGGCACATCACAATCAACTACGAATAACTACTTGTCTATGGTTGCGGACTTAGAGCTCCCAGCCCTAACCGCACCCAACGGACCGGCCATTACGCCCTTTCCACAGCAAACAAACGGCCTGGACCTTCGAACCACAGCACACCACCACGGATGGGCTCGTCAGGACCATCCTCCGACGATCAAGGACGTGCCACGCCCTACACGCAAGCCCTAAAGCAGTTCTACCACACATAGCCATCATACACAAGCAATATTTTTGGTTTAGTGATAACCTAGCCGTTCTACGTTCAACAATCAATCATATAGTGCACATTACCAATCCTAAACTACCTAGGAAAGACGACATTAACGAAGGACTTGCGTCCGGAATTGAAATGGAATAGGCAAGGGATTACGTTCGGTCCTCACCTTGGATAAAAAGGGCAAAAGTGTAATTTGGGAATTCCAATTGCCTGAACAGACTTCATATCTGGAAAGACGACGGAAAAAGTGGATTAGGCTTTCGTTTCGCTTAAATCGGCCTAAGGATGAGCTAGTTATGATCAATTGAAAATAACCATCTCAAACCAGCTAAACCGATCCAAACCGAACTAAACAAGAATTAAAATTGGAATTGTACTGAACCGAAAATTATATTTAAAAACAAACCAAACCAAGAATTAAAATTGAACCGAACCAAACCGACTAAATCGGTTCAACCGAACCGGTCAACGACCCAGCCCGGTCAACCCGACCCGGTCAACCGAGTCAACTCGGTCGCCGGCGAGTTGACTCGGCGGTGGTCCGGCGGTCGGCGGAGGAGGAGACGGTGGCTCTGGCGGTCGACGGCGGCGGCGCATGGGTGGCGCGTGGAGTATCCGGCTGAACTTCAACCGGCGATTGCAGGTGCATCCGGAGGGCTACAGAGGTGCGGTTGACGACTACGGATTCGTCTCGTCGTGAGGAACGCGATGGGGGTCTTGTAGAAAAAGCAGATCTGAAAAATGGTTTACCGGAATACTTCCGACATCAATCTACGGAGGATGGATAGATCTGACTTTTGGGTGTGATGGCTGAAACAATATGGAAGCAGTGCTTCGCCGGAAATCCTTTCTTTTTGTTTTTCTCAAAGTGGAGACTCCTATTTATAAGGAAGAGACCTAGGATTTTTGGAAGAGGGTTTGGGCTCTTGGGCTGGAGCTGCTAGACTTTCTTCTTTTTCTTCAACATTTTGTATATGGGTGAATTTGGGCCATTACATGAAGTTTTCTTGTGTTTGTGATTTTAGAGTCATTACAACTCAAAATAGCAGAAAGACATTAAAATGGAGCAAATTAGAATCAAGGCATGATTCAAACATATTTCTAAGCAAAAACCATCGACCTATGCCTAAAATAACAAATATTTCTGTTTGCTCAACTTGAAAGATCGATGTACCAGAAGTCAAGCCTCAGATAGGAGCCCTTGCAAGATTAACCTATGGATGATTTTGGTAAATATTAAGCCATTTGAGATAGATTGCATATGCAAGTGATTTCAAGACATTAAGAGCTCTGGTTGGAGAGATACAACCATTTGTGTGAAGACATATCCGTCTAACTCTAAAGAGAAGGTAATGGAGCAGTAAGTCATTTACCTCAGTTAAAACACCTCGTCTGCCATATTTCTCGTCTCCATACCATGGGATACATAAACCTAAGCTAGAAGATTCATTCTCCTAGGCCACTAATTCATTTATCTAATCCCATGACACACGTCCATGAATATATAGGTTATTTAATGTTTTTTATTTTACTTCTTCTTAGGGATTTAGGGAGCTTCACCCTTTGTTCAAGGAATTTGGTCTGTTGCGTTAGGTTCCGTAATTTAAATGACGGTGACACAAGTATTTTGAGTGGCTTATTATTTGTCAACAAATGTGGCCCACAAAATCAAATAAAGTGGCTTGTGTTGTGAACAATTTTGCCACACCAAACTTCAAACTTCTCTATAAATATCAAGTGAAGATGGGCTATAAAAACCATCCCAAACAAAACCAGATAAGAGGGAAAGAAGACGAGAGAGTGTGAGAGAAGAAAAAAAAAATATTCTTTTTGTAAGAAAATTCAGTATAATATTTTGGGTGTATTCGGATTTTTGGTGTGAGTTAAGAGTATTGTAATTTTCCGGTTATTAATATATAGATCTTTAGCAGGTCCGGAGACGTAGGCGAAATTTGGTTGAACTCCATTAACAAATTAGTGTGTGTGTCTTCGGTCTCATATATCTAGTTTTCAAGAAAATTTAAGATTATTTCCTAAGGTATCAGAGCACAATGTTGCAGTAATCTCAGTCAAGATTTTGCGAGGTTACTGTTCACGTGAATAGTGTATTTGTGAATAGGAGGTTTGTCGGCAACATCGGTTTGTCGACAGAGGTGTTATAATACACAATAGTTCATAAAAGTAACCAGAAACGATGGGAGGTGAAGATGGTTCAATACACGGTATAAAAAACGACGGTACAAATTATGCATTTTGGAGAATGCAAATTGAAGATTGTATATACGGAAGAAAGCTTCATCAACCATTGAGCAAGAAGCATGAGTAAATGGATTAGAATGAGTGGAATCTCCTTGAAAGACAAATTATGGGTGTTATCAGGTTAACACTGTCGAAGAACATTGCTCACAACATTCTGAAGGAGAAGACCACATAAGGGCTCATGAAAGTTCTCTCGGATATGTATGAGAAACCTTTAGCAAATAACAAGGTCTTTCTCATGTAGAAACTTTTCATTTAAAGATGGTAGAAGGTAGCTATGTTTTAGCACACGTGAATGAATTCAATATGATTTTCAACCAATTATCATCAGTTGAAATCGACTCTGAAGATGAAGTGCGAGCATTGATTTTGTTGGCATCTCTGCCAGATAGTTGGGAGCCAACTAGGGCAGCAGTTAGTAACTTTTTGGGTAATCGTAAACTTATGTTTAATAATGTTCGAGAACGTATCCTTTCTGAAGAAGTTTGTAGGATAGACTTTGATGAAGCTTCAACAAGCTCTGCTTTCAACGTGGAAAACGGAGGTAGAAGCTAAGACATAAACAATAGGAATAGTGGCAGAGAAAATTTAAGAAATAGAAGAAGTTTGTCCAAATTTAAGTAGCCTGCTGAATGTTGGAATTGTGGAAATACGGGCCACACAAGAAGGATTTGCTGGGCAATTTCAAAAAATGAAGGAAACAAGGGAGCCGGAGCCAATGCAATCACACATGAAATTGGTGATGCATTGGTAATATGTGTTGATTCTCCAATAAACGGTGAAGCTCATGATGCAGCTTCAAACACCATTGAAACATCGATCTCTTATGTTGATAGCCCGATAGGGTCTTGGGTTTTGGACTTTATAGCATCATTTCACACAACACTACACCACAACATAATGGAGAACTATGTTATTGGAAATTATGGGAAGGTATATCTAGCTGATGGTACTGGACATAGTTGGTATTGGACATATCAAACTGAAGATGTTAGATGGTCGTGTGGGAAGATCGCAAAGGCTAGGCATGTGCCAAAGTTGATGTAAAATCTTATATTAGTAGGTCAACTTTATGGTACGAGGCATGATGTCAATTTTTGTGGTGGATGTTAAAGAGTGAAAAAGGTGCTATGGTTGTTGCTAGAGGCACCTTTTATATGACGATGAGTCATGAAGATACAATTGCGGTTGTAAGGAATGCCAAATAAACTAAGTTGTGGCATTGTCGGTTGGGATACACGAGTTAGAAAGGTTGAAACTTATATAGAAAAATGGCATGCTTTCATATCTGAAGACGGTGGATCATTAGATTTGTGAAAGTTGTATCCTTGGAAAGCATAAACGGGGTAGTTTCTTAAAAGAAGGAAGAGAGCCCAAACCTGAGAAGTTGGAGCTGGTGCACAATGATGTGTGAGGACCCGCTTATTTCGCATCCTTAGGAGGTTTGTACTACTATGTGACCTTTATTAATAACTCCACAAGGATAGTGTGGGTTTACTTCATGAAGAACAAATATGAAGTGTTCTTGGTTTTTCAAAAGATAAAAATCCATGAATGAGCGTGCAAGGAGCATGATAATTCAATGTGGATTGCTTAAGACGTTTTGGGCAGATGCAATCAATACTATGGCCTTCTTGATAAATGGAGGACCATATGTTCCGTTGGGACTCAAGATCCCCGAAGAAGTGTGGAGCGGAAAAGAAAGTAAACAATTCTTATCTTAAAGTATTTGGTTGCTTAGCTTATGTTCATATTGATGATGCTGCAGAACTAACCTTGATGCAAAATCGAAGAAGTGTTACTTAATTGGTTATTATGACACAGAGTTCGGTTATCGGTTTAGGAGAGATCCTGGCACAATAGTTCCAGCAGGATACAACAATAGCTAAAGGGAAAAATTCTCAAGAAGATAACAATGAGACAGATAAGAATGATGATTCAGTAGTGATCCCAAATATGTCAATCACAGAGTTGCAACGGTCAAACAGAATCATCAGGAAACCTATAAGGTTTTCTCCATCACTCAACTACATTATGGTCACAGATAGAGACGAGCCTGAATGTTATAAAGAGGCAATGCAAGTTGATGAATCATTTAAGTGGGAGCTTACAATGAACGATGAGACGGACTCGTTGATGTCCAATCACACGTGGGAGTTAGAAGAATTTCCTAGGAAGAAAAATTCATTACATAACAAGTCTACCAGATAAAAAAAGAACATGAAGGGAACAAGCGTTATAAAGCAAAGCTTGTTATGAAGGGATGCTAACAAAAAGAATGCATAGACTACACAAAGATATTTTCTCCATTAGTGACGTTGGTGAAATTTTGAATTGTTCTTGGGCTGGTAGCAAAGGATGATTTACATCTTCAACGGATGGATGTGAAAACATCATTTCTTCACGGTGATTTAGATGCAGAAATATATATGAAGTAACTAGAAGTCTTTGAGATCATAGGGAAAGAAAGTCTGGTGTACAAGCGTATAAGGAGTTTGTATGGCTTAAAACAAGCTCCAAGACAGTGGTATACAAGGTTAGACAGCTTTATAAAATGGCCTGGTTTTTTGAGGTGTGAAGTTGAACTCTGTTTTTACTTCAAGAGGCTTGAAGATTCCTACTTAATATTGCTCATGTATGTTGATTACATGCTGATAGTGGGAGCCGATTTGGTTGATATCGATAACATGAAGGCGAAACTCTTAGAAGAATTTGCGATGAAAGACCTAGGAGAAGCAAAACAAATTATTAGGATGAGAATTAGTAAAAGTAAGGAGGGTCTTCAGTTATCACAAGAGGAGTATGTGAAGAAAATCATCACGAGGTTTAATATGGATGACTAGAAGCCAGATAGTACTCCCCTGGCAAATCATTTTTGGTTATCCAAAGATCAGTCCCCAGTTACTGAAGACGAGATTGCATATATTGATAGAGTTCCATATACTTATACTACTGGCAGCCTGATGTAGGTGATGGTATGTACAAGGCTAGATATTGCACATGCAGTTGGAGTCGTTAGCAGGTTTATGAGCAATCCCTAAAAGGAACATTGAAAAGCTGTTAAGTGGATTTTAAGGTATCTGAAGGGAAATCGAGGTTTATCTCTATGTTTCAAGAAGTCTGAGATTGGACTGCAGGGACATGTTGATGCTGACAATGGAGGTGACACTGACAGTAGGAAGAGTACATTTGGGTATGTTTACACTTTTGGTGGAACTGCAATTTGTTGGGTTTCAAAGTTGCAGCAAATTATTGCCTTATCACGCTGTGAAGCTGATTATGTTGCAAGACATAGGCAACAAAGGAGATGATGTGGTTACAGTCTTTTATACAAGAGCTAGGCCATAACCAAGATAAAAGTGTGTTGTATTGTGACAGTAAGAGTGCCATTGACATGGCAAAGAATTTAGTTTACCATGCTCGAACGAAGCACATACAACTTCGGTATCATTTCTATGAAAATTAAAAAAACTTCAATCTGACCCAACCTGGCCCGACTTTTACCCGACCCGAATTAGTAGAAGTAATGAGGGTCTTAAGTTATCATAAGAGGAGTATGTGAAGAAATTCTTCACGAGGTTTAATATGGATGACAGGAAGCCAGTTAGTACTCCCCTGGCAAATCATTTTTGGCTATCCAAAGATTAGTCCCCGGTTACTGAAGACGAGATCGCATATATTGATAGAGTTCCATATATGTCTGCTATTGGCAGCCTAATGTAGGCGATGGTAGGTACAAGGCCAGATATTTCCCATGCAGTGGGAGTCGTTAGCAGGTTTATGATTAATCTTGAAAAGGAACATTGAGAAGCTGTTAAGTGGATTTTAATGTATCTGAGGAGTAATCCAAGTTTATCTCTATGTTTTAAGAAGTCTAAGATTGGATTGCAGGGATATGTTGATGCTGACAATGGAGGTGACACTGACAGTAGGAAGAGTACATCCGGGTATGTTTACACTTTTGGTGGTACTGCAATTAGTTGGGTTTCAAAGTTATAGAAAATTATTGCCTTATCACGCTGTGAAGCTGATTATGTTGCAGTGACAAAGGCAACAAAGGAGATGATTTGGTTACAGTCTTTTCTACAAGAGCTAGGCCATAACCAAGAGAAAAGTGTGTTGTACTGTGACAGTAAGAGTGCCATTGATTTAGTTTACCATGCTCGAACGAAGCACATACAACTTCGGTATCGTTTCGTCAAATCGACTTTAGAAGATGAAGTTGTTGTACTTGAGAAGATCCTGGGAAGCAAGAACCCTGCATACATGTTAAAAAAGTTCATGTCGTATGATAAATTGAGATTATGTGTAACTTTGGTTGGCTTGTTAGAGTAACAAGCACGGAAGACCTGCTATATTGATCAAAGTGTGAAGACAGATTGAAATTAGTCATCAAATGAAAGATTATTTGTCAACAAATGTAGCTTACAAAGTGATACAAAATGGTTTGTGTAGTGAACAATGTTTCCACACCAAAACCCAAGCTTCTCTATAAATACCAAGTGAAGAAGAGTTACAAAAATTATTTCAAAACAAATAAAAGTAAGAGAGAAAGAAAAAAGAGTGAGAGAGAAGAAAAACAATATATATATATATTTCTTTGTAAGAAAATTAGTATTCGGATTTTGGGTGTTAGTTAAGAATGTTATTATTTCCATGTTAATAATATAAAAATTTGTAGTAGGTCCGAGACGTAGGCAAAAATTGGCCAAATTCCGTTAACAAATTTTTGTGTGTTTCTTCGTTTCTATATATCTGGATTTTGAGGAAATTTAAGATTATTTCGTAACAGATTGTTGTTATGCTTCTCTTTTTTAAAAGCGTTGAATCTTTTTCATAACCAAATATTTGATGAGTAGTACGTCTTAACCAACAAAAAGTGTGTTGTGAAGTATTATGAAAAACCTTAACTTCCCCGACTAAATTCATATCTTAAACTTGTAATAACCAATGAAAGCTGTAGGATTCTAGATATAGCTATTTGAGCCAGAAAAGTGGAATGATTATACCTTAATGTTTTCAGTTTAGGAAACTATTAATGAACCCTAATTATTCATTTTGTATTTTTATGGCTTAACTCCCTTTTTCTTATTTATTTTAAATCATATTTACCTTGCTTTTTTAACTTTTTTGCATCAATCTCACAATATAATTTCTTTTGATATAAATTAACCAATGTTTTAAGGATTTAAAGTGTACATTCCATAATCTTCAGTGAATCGGCATCCTAAGTACTACATCGCTTGTTATGCACTTGCAAATGTGGTTTAACTTTAGGATTATCGATTTTGTACAACTAACCTAGCATCAATGGCATTGTCTCTTTTATCCTTTGGTAAACTGAGAGTTTTTGACAGGAAATTAATGCTGGAAGCAAGATCGAAGCTTTAGGAAGACAAGTCTTTCAACTTGTTACCATCCTTTTCTTCATAAAAGCTTTTTTCTCATCAATTTTGACATGGCGACATGCATAAGTTCATGTAGTTTATGGATTATTGCATTTTTTTATGTTTTGAATCATAGAATATCCAATAAATATCACTTGATCCTCTTATGTTAAAGCATGTTCCTCTAGTCATTTGGGACATGATCATAGCGACCAAAAACATTTAGAAAATTTACAATAGTTTTAATTATATTTGGTACATGATATAGAAATACCTTTTAGATATTTGGTTGAAATTTTTTGATGAGATAGCAGGATGTCAGTGCTTTGCAAAGTCATATAGAACATCATGTTCCATCCACATTTCACAAGGTGACAGTTTTTATGTAATAATAAATATGTTGTTTGATGAACAATCACATGCTTAGAGGTAAATGCTTTCAAGTCATTATTTGTGTATTCACCAACATTGTCAGTAACAAACTTTTAATCGTGGCATTAAACTGAGTTAAGACATAGCTATGAAAATTAAAAAACTTCAATCTGACCCAACCTGACCCGACTTTTACCCGACCCGAATTTGTAGAAGTAAGGAGGTTCTTAAGTTATCACAAGAGGAGTATGTGAAGAAATTCCTCAAGAGGTTTAATATGGATGACTAGAAGCCACTTAGTACTCCCCTGGCAAATCATTTTTGGTTATGCAAAGATTAGTCCCCAGTTACTGAAGATCAGATCGCATATATTGATAGAGTTCCATATACTTCTACTATTGGCAGCCTGATGCAGGCGATGGTATGTACAAGGCCAGATATTGCACATGCAGTGGGAGTCATTAGCAGGTTTATGATCAATCCTGAAAGGATTTTAAGGTATGTTTGGGGAAATCCAAGTTTATCTCTATGTTTCAAGAAGTCTGAGATTGGATTGCAGGGATATGTTGATGCTGACAATGGAGGTGACATTGACAGTAGGAAGGGTACATCCGGGTATGTTTACACTTTTGGTGGTACTGCAGTTTGTTGGGTTTCAAAGTTGCAGAAAATTATTGCCTTATCAAGCTCTAAAGCTGATTATGTTGCGGTGACATAGGCAACAACGGAGATGATGTGGTTGCAGTCATTTCTTCAAGAAGTAGGCCATATCCAAGAGAAAAGTGTTTTGTATTGTGACAATAAGAGTGCCATTGACTTGGCAAAGAATTTAGTTTACCATGCTCGAACGAAGCACATGCAACTTCAGTATCATTTCGTCAAATCGACTTTAGAAGATGAAGTGTTGGTACTTGAGAAGATCCCAGGAAGCAAGAACCCGGAATACATGTTAAAAAAATTTCATGCCGTATGATAAGTTGAGGTTATGTTTAACCTCGGTTGGCTTGTTAGAGTAACAAGCACGAAAAACCTGCTATATTGATCAGTGTGTGAAGACAGACTGAAATTAGTGAGAGATTGTTACATTATATAATCTAAATTGACGGAGGCACTACTATTAAAAGGATGGCTTATTATTTGTCAACAAATATAGCTCACAAAGTCAAAGAAAATGGTTTGTGTTGTGAACAATGTTGCCACACCATACCCCAAGCTTCTCTATATATATTTATATATATTGTTTTTTGTAAGAATATTTAGTATAATTTTCTTGAGTGTATTCGAGTTTTGTGTGTCAATTAAGAATGTTATAATTTCCATGTTATTAATATAAAAATCTGTATAAGAAAGTGGCTTGTGTTGTGAACAATGTTACAACATCGAACTTCTCTATAAATACCAAGTGAAAATGAGTTAAAAAATTATCCCAAAACAAATATAAGTAAGAGAGAAAGAAAAAAAAGTGTGAGAAAAGAAAAAAAACAATATATATATATATATATATATATTATTTTTATTTGGGTGTTATTTTATTTGTAAGAATAATTTTATTGAGTGTATTTTTATTTGGGTGTTAGTTAAGAATGTTTTAATTCCCATGTTGATAATATAAAAATTTGTAGTAGGTCCGAGACGTAGGCAAAAATTGGCCAAATTCCGTTAACAAATTTTTGTGTGTTTCTTCGGTTCTATATATCTGGTTTTTGAGGAAATTTAAGATTATTTCGTAACAGATTGTTGTTACGCTTCTCTTTTTTAAAAGTGTTGAATATTTTGCATAAACAAATATTTGATGAGTAGTATGTCTTAACCAACGAAAAGTGTGTTGTGAAGTATTATGAAAAACCTTAACTTTCCCGACTAAATTCATATCTTCAACTTGTAATAACAAATGAAAGCTACATGATGCTAGATATAGCGATTTGAGCCAGAAAGTGGGATGATTATACCTTCATGTTTTCAGTTTAGGAAACTATTAATGAACCCTAATTATTCATTCTGCATTTTAATGGCTTAACTTCCTTTTTCTTTTTTTTTTTAAAATCATTTTTACCTTGCTTTTATTTAACTTTTTTGAATTAAACTCACAATATAATTTCTTTTGATATAAATTAACCAAAGTTTTATGGATTTAAAGTGTACATTCCATAATCTTCAGTGAATCGGCATCCTAAGTACTACATCGCTTGTTATGCACTTGCAAATGCGGTTTAACGTTAGGATTATCTATTTTGTACAACTAACGTAGCATCAATGGCATTGTCTCTTTTATCCTTTGGTAAACTGAGAGTTTTTGACAGGAAATTAATGTTGGAAGCGAGATCGAAGCTTTAGGAAGACAAGTCTTTCAACTTATTACCATCCTTTTCTTCATAAAAGCTTTTTCTCATCAATTTCGACATGGCGACATGCATAAGCTCATGTAGTTTATGGATTATTTCATTTGTATACGTTTTGAATCATAGAATATCCAATAAATAACACTTGATCCTTTTATGTTGAAGCATATTCCTCTAGTCATTTGGAACATGATCATAGCAACCAAAAACTTTTAGAAAATTTACAATAGTTTTACTTATATTTGGTACCTGATATAGAAATACCTTTTAGATATTGGTTGAAATTTTTTGATGAGATAGCAGGCTGTCAGTGCTTTGCACATTCATATAGAACATCATGGTCCATCCACATTTCACAAGGTGGCAGTTTTTATGCAATAATAAACATGTTGTTTGATGATCAATCACATGCTTAGAGGTAAATGCTTTCAAGTCATTGTTTGTGTATTCACCAACATTGTAAGTTAACAAAATTTTAATTGTACCCTTAAACTGAGTTAAGACATAGCTATGAAAATTAAAAAACTTCAATCTGACCCAACCTGACCCGACTTTTACCCGACCTGAATTAGTAGAATTAAGGAGGGTCTTAAGTTATCACAAGAGGAGTATGTGAAGAAATTCCTCAAGAGGTTTAATATGGATGACTTGAAGCCAGTCAGTACTCCCCTGGAAAATCATTTTTGGTTATCCAAAGATTAGTCCCCGGTTACTGAAGACGAGATCGCATATATTGATAGAGTTCCATATATTGCACATGCAGTGGGAGTCGTTAGTAGGTTTATGATCAATCCTGAAAGGGAACATTGAGAAGCTGTTAAGGGGATTTTAAGGTATCTGAAAGGAAATCCAAGTTTATCTCTATGTTTTAAGAAGTCTGAGATTGGATTGCAGGGATATGTTGATGCTGACAATGGAGATAACATTGACAGTAGGAAGAGTACATCCGAGGATATGTTTACACTTTTGGTGGTACTGCAATTTGTTGGGTTTCAAAGTTGCAGAAAATTATTTCCTTATCAAACAGTAAAGCTGATTATGTTGCGGTGACATAGGCAACAACAAAGATGATGTGGTTACAGTCATTTCTACCAGAGTTAGGCCACAACCAAGAAAATGTGTGTTGTATTGTGACAGTAAGAGTTCCATTGACTTGGCAAAGAATTTAGTTTACCACGCTCGAACGAAGCACATACAACTTCAGTATCATTTCGTCAAATCGACTTTAGAAGATGAAGTGTTAGTACTTGAGAAGATCCCAGGAAGCAAGAAAACGGAATACGTGTTAAAAATGTTCATGCCGTATGATAAGTTGAGGTTATGTTTAACCTCGGTTGGCTTGTTAGTGTAACAAGCACGTAAGACCTGCTATATTGATCAGTGTGTGAAGACAGATTGAAATTAGAAAGAGATTGTTACATTATGTAATCTAAATTGACGGTGGCACAACTCTTAAAAGGATGGCTTATTATTTGTCAACAAATATAGCTCACAAAGTCAAAGAAAATGGTTTTTGTTGTCAACAATGTTGCCACACCAAACCCCAAGCTTCTCTATAAATACCAAGTGAAGAAGAGCTACAAAAAATATTCCAAACCAAATAAAAGTAAGAGAGAAAGAAAAAAAAGAGTGTGAGAAAAAAAAAAATATATATATATATATATATATATTTGTAAGAATATTTAGTATAATTTTTTTGAGTGTATTCGGGTTTTGGGTGTCAGTTAAGAATGTTATAATTTCCATGTAATTAATATAAAAATCTGTATAAGAAAGTGGCTTGTGTTGTGAACAATGTTACAACATCAAACTTCTCTATAAATACCAAGTGAAAATGAGTTACAAAAATTATCCCAAAACAAATATAAGTAAGAGAGAAAGAAAAAAAAGTGTGAGGAAAGAAAAAAACAATATATATATATTTCTTTGTAAGAAAATTCAGTATAATTTTCTTGAGTGTATTTTGATTTTGGGTGTTAGTTAAGAATGTTTTAATTTCCATGTTAATAATATAAAAAATTGTAGTAGGTCCGAGACGTAGGCAAAAATTGGCCAAATTCCGTTAACAAATTTTTGTGTGTTTCTTCGGTTCTATATATCTGGATTTTAAGGAAAATTAAGATTATTTCGTAACAGATTGTTGTTATGCTTGTCTTTTTTAAAGCGTTGAATCTTTTGCATAACCAAATATTTGATACGTAGTACGTCTTAACAACCGAAAAGTGTGTTGTGAAGTATTATGAAAAACCTTAACTTCCCCGACTAAATTCATATCTTCAACTTGTAATAACCAATGAAAGCTGTAGGATTCTAGATATAGCGATTTGAGCCAGAAAAGTGGGATGATTATACCTTCATGTTTTCAGTTTAGGAAACTACTAATGAACCCTAATTATTCATTTTGTATTTTTATGGCTTAACTCCCTTTTTCTTATTTATTTTAAATCATATTTACCTTGCTTTTATTTAACTTTATTGCATCAATCTCACAATATAATTTCTTTTGATATAAATTAACCAAAGTTTTAAGGATTTAAAGTGTACATTCCATAATCTTCAGTGAATCAGCATCCTAAGTACTACATCGCTTGTTATGCACTTGCAAATGTGGTTTAACTTTAGGATTATCTATTTTGTACAACTAACCTAAAATCAATGGCATTGTCTCTTTTATCCTTTGGTAAACTGAGAGTTTTTGACAGGAAATTATTGCTGGAAGCGAGATCGAAGCTTTAGGAAGACAAGTCTTTCGACTTGTTACCATCCTTTTCTTCATAAAAGCTTGTTTCTCATCAATTTTGACATGGCGACTGAAGGAATGTTTAGGTTAATCCTGATTCAGTTCTTCAGATTAAACAGTCCTAAACATACAGATCTAGGTTCTCTTGATTAGAAACATAATAGATCTCACCTGTTACCTTGTTAATGCAGCGGAATATGAAGAACAGGTCAGAGATCAGCAGAGCCACCAAGTGATAACTCCTCCAGAGGTTCACACACGCACACCAAGCAGGAAGAAGGCTGCTAGACCAAGAGAGAGGAGGCGCAGGAGAGAGATAGAAATCGCAGAGGGGGCTAGGGTTAGAAGGAGACTCAGACTTAAGTTTTAATTATAAAACTTGTCTAGTTCTTTTTGGGCTTTTGGGCCCAAATACCAATCTGATTAAATCCCTTGGATTTAATCAGACCCATTAATCTCTCTCTAAGTACGACAAATGCCTGGCACTTTTACCGTACTTCTGCTAAGCCGTTCCTACACATTTTCCTGTTAGCTTAGGCGTGTGACCCATATGGGATCATATAATAAAGGCAATAAGTCCAAGACTTATAGATCATGAGCGGACTCTAGCAAGCCATCATGACCCCCAGTATTATATGACTTATGTCTGATCATTGACATACTCTTACTTTCTAGAGACAGTACCGAGATTACTGGACACAATTCCAACAATCTCCCACTTGTACTGGAATCTCTGTATTCATAATCCTTTTGTCACAATATCTCGATTAGTCATAAGGCAAGATTAGTGTCATCCTTATAAAGCCTAATCTTGTTCATCGGACTCTGATTCGATACTGACAATCCAAACGACTCGGGACAGTCCGTTTGAGCATGGCCATGCATTTTCCAGTATTCAAATCTCCGATTGGCCTAGAGATATTCACTCCATTTATATTGGAGGGACAAATCCCGTCTTGTTCCATCACTGTAAACTACTCATTTCGTAATACACCCAAACAAGGTCCTTATAGTTATCGCATAACGACAGCGTTAGACAATGATCAAAGCGCATCAGTTCATGTGCAGTCACATGCATGCGAACTCAGGTCTAAGGACTATACTCTATAGTCGTAGTAAGAATCTCTTATGACACAGATATAAATATCCTGAAGAGTTCTTATAATCGGGTCTTGTCCGGTCGTATGTACCCTACATACACCTATGTACTGACTTTGATGCCGCGCATCTATGACACACTGAGACTTTGTCATAAGTCACATACCAATCTAGTCTCACACGGTTGTTGGTGTTCCAATTTCAACAACCTTCGACTAGGGACATGATGATATAAACCATCTATCAAATATAGGGTCTCATGATCAAGCTAAATGACTTTGATAACTCAAGATCAAGTCACTTACTTCGATGACCTACAAAATGGTTCATATCACTTTGGAACGATTATTTCATCACAGTTAAAATAATCTCGAAATGATAATTTCATTAAACATAAAATGTTTTACAAGAACATATCAAAAACTAAATAAAGCCCTCAAACTCCCACTCAAATTTAGATTACATTTCAATGTCTCTAATGCCTACAGCTTCAGTTAGGAACTCGAGCTTAGGTCTTGGGAGTGGCTTTGTCAACGGATCAGCGACATTATCATCTGTCTGAACTCGGCTGATCTTGACTTCCTTTCTATTAATGATGTCACGTATCAAGTGAAATCTTCTTAGAACATGCTTGGATTTCTGGTGTGATCTTGGTTCCTTTGCCTGAGCAATAGCACCATTGTTATCACAAAACAGTGCCAGAGGCTCAGCCGCATTTGGTATCACACCTAGTTCAATAATGAACTTTCGTATCCAAACAGCTTCCTTCGCTGCTTCTGAGGCGGCGATATATTCAGCTTATGTAGTGGAATCAGCAACGGTGTCTTGCTTGGAGCTTCTCCAACTGATTGCACCGCCATTCAGACAAAAGATATAACCGGACTGTGACCGGAAATCATCTTGGTCTGTCTGGAAACTTGCGTCCGTGAATCCACTGACTTTAAGCACATCACTTCCACCGTATACCAAGAACTTATCCTTAGTATGTCTTAGATACTTCAGGATATTCTTGACGGCAATCCAATGGTTTTCACCTGGATTTGACTGGTATCTACTCGTCATGCTCAATGCATAAGCAACATCAGGACGAGTACAGATCATGGCATACATGATAGATCCTATTGCAGATGCATAAGGGATATTCTTCATGCGCTCAAGCTCAGCAGCCGTCGTAGGGCTCTGCTTCTTGCTTAGCGTTGTGCCATGTACCATTGGCGTGAAGCCCTTCTTGGAATCTTTCATGCTGAATCTTTGTAGGACTTTGTCAATGTATGAATCTTGACACAAGCCTATCAGCCTTCTAGATCTATCCCGGTAGATCCTGATTCCAAGAACGTATGCGGCTTCACCCATGTCTTTCATGGAAAAACAACTTCCAAGCCAGTCCTTTACCGACTTCAGCATTGGAACGTCGTTTCCGAGAAGCAGTATGTCATCGACATACAGAATAAGAAATACTATCTTGCTCCCACTAGTTTTCTTATACACGCATTGTTCTTCTTCGTTTCTGATGAAGTCAAATTGCTTGATCGCTTCATCAAAACGAAGATTCCAGCTCCTCGATGCTTGCTTCAATCCATAAATGGATTTATGAAGCTTGCATACTTTCCCAGCATTCTTTGGATCTATGTAACCGTCAGGTTGTGTCATATACACATCCTCTTCCAGAATTCCATTCAGGAAGGCGGTTTTCACGTCCATCTGCCAAATTTCATAATCATGAAAAGCTGCAGTTGCTAGTAGAATCCGAATAGATTTCATCATAGCCACTGGGGAATAGGTTTCATCGTAATCCACACCGTGAACTTGTCTGAAACCTTTTGCCACCAACCTGGCTTTATAAATCTGGACATTTCCATCCACGTCAATCTTCTTCTTGAAGATCCATTTGCACTCGATGGCTTTTACACCAGCGGGTAAGTCAACCAACGAAAACACTTGGTTGACCGACATGGAGTCCATTTCGGAATCAGTGGCCTTACGCCACTTAGAGGAATCTGGGCCCATCATGGCTTGATTGAAGTTCGATGGTTCATCACCATCAATGATCAGAAGATCATGACAGTTAGTCACGAGGAATCCTTGATATCTCTCGGGTTCGTGACGGATCCTCCCGGATCTTCGAACTTCAGGTACTACAGGTTCAGGCTCTACAATTTCTTGTAGGTCCTCCTGCTGCTCTTCCTCATTAGGTTGAGCAGTATCCTGTTCATCTTGAATTTCTTCAAGCAGTACCTTACTCCCACTGTCTTTCTTAGAGAGAAACTCCCTCTCAAGAAAGTTACAATCCCGGGCAACAAAGATCTTGTTCTCGGAACGTAGATAGAAGTAATAAGCCTTGGTTTCCTTCGGATAACCAATGAAGTAGCATTTATCAGACTTTGGTGTAAGCTTATCTGAGATTAATCTCTTGACATATGCTTCACAACCCCAAATTCTAAGATAAGACAGCACTGGAGCCACTCCAGTCCATAATTCATATGGTGTCTTTGCTACTGCTTTCGATGGCGCTCTATTTAGAGTGAACACTGCTGTTAGCAGAGCATATCCCCAAAGGGATATTGGAAGGTCTGTGTGACTCATCATAGATCGAACCATATCCAATAAGGTCCGATTCCTCCTCTCAGACACACCATTCCATTGAGGTGTTCCAGGAGGAGTGAGTTGGGACACGATCCCACACTCTCTTAGATGATCACTGAATTCTTGGCTTAAGTATTCTCCTCCTCGGTCGGACCGAAGAGCCTTAATGCTTTTGCCAAGTTGGTTCTGTACTTCATTTTGGAATTCTCTGAACTTCTCAAAAGATTCAGACTTATGTTTCATTAAATAAACATATCCATACCTACTGAAATCATCAGTGAAGGTAATGAAGTACTGATAGTTTCCTCTTGCATTTGTGGACATTGGGCCACACACATCAGTGTGTATCAGGCCCAATAAGTCACTGGCCCTCTCGTTAGTTTTATTAAAGGGGGCCCGTGTCATTTTGCCCATCATGCAGGATTCGCATTTTTCACATGACTCAAAGTCAAATGAGCCAAGAAGTCCATTCGTATGGAGCCTCTTGATGTGTTTCTCGCTGATGTGCCCTAAACGACAATGCCATAGAAACGTTCGGTTCTCCTCATTAGGTTTGAACCGTTTGGTATTAATGTTATAAATTGGCGCGGATTGATCGAGTATGTAAAGCCCATTCGTAAGAGGGGCACAACCATAGAACAAATTGTTGCGATTGAAGGAACATAATTTATTCTTAACTGAAAAATCATAACCTTCCAAATCCAACAAAGAAATTGAAATAATATTTCTGCTTATAGCAGGTACAAAATAACAATTATTGAGTTCTAAAATCAATCCTGAAGGTAAAGACAACAAGTATGTGCCTACAGCTAGTGCAGGAACTTTCGCTCCATTCCCAACTCGTAGCTCCACTTGTCCTTGCTTCAGCCTTCTACTGTTGCTGAGTGCCTGCATATTAGTACAAATATGAGCCCCACAACCAGTATCCATAACCCATGAGGTATTATCAGAAGTAGTTGTATTAACTTCTATAACAAAAATACCTGATGAAGAAGTCTCGAGAGTCTTCTTCTTCAATTCCTTTAGACCTTCTTGGAATTTCTTACATTCTCTCCTCCAATGCCCTGGTTCTTTACAGAACCTGCAGATGTCAGTAGGCCCAGCCTTAGACTTGGGCTTGGGCTTTGGCGTGTCCTTGTCCGAGACTTGGACAGCCTTAGCCTTTCCCTTATCCTTAGCAGAGGATTTCTTAAACCCCTTGCCCTTTTGCACCATAAGCACATTGGGGTCCTTGGCGGTTTTCCTCAAGTTGGGCTCTGCAGTCTTGAGCATTCCGTGAAGCTCAGGCAATGTCTTACTCAAGCCATGCATATTAAAGTTCAGAATGAACTGATCATAGCTTGCATGTAAAGACTGCAGAACGATGTCGCAGGCAAGTTCCTGGCTGATAGGGCAGTCGAGTTTCTGAAGATGATCGAGATAACCCATCATCTTCAAGACATGAGGACTCACTGCCGCATTTGCAGCAAACTTACAGTCTAAGAGGTTCTTAACTGTTTGAAACCTCTCAGTCCTTGCTTGCTCCTGAAAAAGCGATTTCAGGCTTGCCATTATCTCGATGGGTGACAACACACTCTCGAACTGCATTTGCAGCTCAGCAGTCATTGTCGCCAACATCAGGCAATAGACATCATTTTCATCTGACGAATGCTTTTCCCAAGCATTATGCAGAGTCCTGGCGGCATTGTTAGGAGGCCTCTCGGGGAGGGGATCACGAAGGACATAATCCTTCTTCTCCTGCTTGAGGACCAGCCTCAAGTTCCTTGACCACGTCAGGAAGTTCGTTCCAGTCAGCTTCTCCTTCTCGAGAACAGACCGGATTGAGAATGTGTTTTGTGTGCTTGTAGTAGTCATAGCTGAAATATAAGATAAAAAGGTTATTAGTTAATATGTTCAATATGATTAATCTTTTATTATACTTAATATGATTAATCACGCATTATATTCAATAACATAAGTTACCCTCAATAGAATATAATGATTCCAAGATCCACATATAACTAAGATCAAAGTGGGCCATTGGCCATCACCCAACCTTAGCTTATATCGGTAAGCCCTATGTCGGCTAATTATATCTGTGATATAACTCTTGGTTGTGAATCTGGGCCCGAGGCCCAATCCACTCTGATGTCTCAAGGCCCGGGACTCCCGATGGCCTAGTCAAGAAAACCAGACTATACAGTCATGTAATCATTAACGTCTGGGACTCCCAATGACATTTATGAATCACAAACCGTCTTATCCACGCAAAAGTAGACACCCTCACACTGTAAGGCCATGAATACAATTGAATGGGCTTCGACAGCTGACATAGACTGGACAAGACATCCAACGCTTGATATTATTTGAGGTTTGTAGGTTTATTAAAAAATCATCTCAAAATAGAAGATTACTATTTTGGGAAACTTTCCTTTTTGGGAAACCTACTAATTTTGGAAACTTTCTAAAATTGGAAACTTTCTAAAACCGGAAACTTTCTAACTTTAGAAATTTCTTAAAATCCAAAACATGCAAATCTAGAAACTTCTATTTTAAGAAACTTTCTAATTTCAAAATTTCGGAAACTTTAATTTAAAATCGATTTATAATTATATAAAATAAATTTTAAATTAATTCTGAAGAAAAGACTCAAATAATTGGCCCAATTGTTTTAACTTCTTGGCCCGAGGCCCAAGAATTGGTTCATGTCCAAGACATAACCCAATTGCCCAATTAAATGACATAACCGGTCTGGTTCATTAAAATTGGTCTTAACCAAAATTAATTACTACGATGACCACAATTGTCAACCGGTTATTTACTAAACCGGATTTTCTCAATTTATTTGGTCCAACCAAATCAAATTAGAAAATCCTGGTTTAGGCACAAATCCAATATTTCGACTTTGGATTTCTTATCCCGGTTTAACCAGAACTTAATAAATTTATTAAGTCTGTTTATTAAACCGTGACGATTAAGATTAATAAAATTTTAAACCGAACCGAACCGAATTGGTCACGAACCAATCATGGTCGTGACCTAGCTGCAAGCGTGACGAGACATCGGCCAGCCGCAAGCAACGGACGCGATCCAAGATCGGTCCATGTCTTTCGCGACGATGCACGGACGGGACGCTCGGGACAGGCTGCTGGACGGGACGGGACGGGACGATCGCGGGACGATGCTATCGGGACGAGGCGCGATCCATGCGATCGGCTATCGCACGATCCATGCGATCATCGGCCCATCTCTCCGCGATCGGACGGGACGCGACGCAAGCGATCTGCCTTGCGCCTCACGGTCGATCGATTCGACCGGCCAACGCGATCCACGCCATCGATCCTTGATCGATACATGCGATCGGCTTGGTTGATCGGATCATCACTCGGCCGACGCATACCAAATCATATAGCTTGGTTTTTGCGATTTCAAATATGTTTAGGTTTCATTTCCTTGTTGCTTAAGTGATTTCTCTTATCAGTAGATTGATTCAAAACACTTCTTTAAACAATTCTAAACATGATTCTAAACAAGAAAAACCACAGAACCAAGAGCTCTGATACCACTGAAGGAATGTTTAGGTTAATCCTGATTCAGTTCTTCAGATTAAACAGTCCTAAACATACAGATCTAGGTTCTCTTGATTAGAAACATAATAGATCTCACCTGTTACCTTGTTAATGCAGCGGAATATGAAGAACAGGTCAGAGATCAGCAGAGCCACCAAGTGATAACTCCTCCAGAGGTTCACACACGCACACCAAGCAGGAAGAAGGCTGCTAGACCAAGAGAGAGGAGGCGCAGGAGAGAGAGAGAAATCGCAGAGGGGGCTAGGGTTAGAAGGAGACTCAGACTTAAGTTTTAATTATAAAACTTGTCTAGTTCCTTTTGGGCTTTTGGGCCCAAATACCAATCTGATTAAATCCCTTGGATTTAATCAGACCCATTAATCTCTCTCTAAGTACGACAAATGCCTGGCACTTTTACCGTACTTCTGCTAAGCCGTTCCTACACATTTTCCTGTTAGCTTAGGCGTGTGACCCATATGGGATCATATAATAAAGGCAATAAGTCCAAGACTTATAGATCATGAGCGGACTCTAGCAAGCCATCATGACCCCCAGTATTATATGACTTATGTCTGATCATTGACATACTCTTACTTTCTAGAGACAGTACCGAGATTACTGGACACAATTCCAACAGCGACATGCATAAGTTCATGTAGTTTATGGATTATTGCATTTATTTACGTTTTGAATCATAGAATATCCAATAAATATCACTTGATCCTCTTATGTTAAAGCATGTTCCTCTAGTCATTTGGGACGTGATCATAGCGACCAAAAACATTTAGAAAATTTACAATAGTTTTAATTATATTTGGTACATGATATAGAAATACCTTTTAGATATTTGGTTGAAATTTTTTGATGAGATAGCAGGATGTCAGTGCTTTGCACAGTCATATAGAACATCATGGTCCATCCACATTTCACAAGGTGGCAGTTTTTATGTAATAATAAACATGTTGTTTGATGAACAATCACATGCTTAGAGGTAAATGCTTTCAAGTCATTATTGTGTATTCACCAACATTGTCAGTAACAAACTTTTAATCGTAGCATTAAACTGAGTTAAGACATAGCTATGAAAATTAAAAAACTTCAATCTGACCCGACTTTTACCCGACCCGAATTTGTAGAAGTAAGGAGGTTCTTAAGTTATCACAAGAGGGGTATGTGAAGAAATCCCTCAAGAGGTTTAATATGTATGACTAGAAGCCAGTTAGTACTCCCCTGGCAAATCATTTTTGGTTATGCAAAGATTAGTCCCCAGTTACTGAAGATCAGATCGCATATATTGATAGAGTTCCATATACTTCTACTATTGGCAGCCTGATGTAGGTGTTGGTATGTACAAGGCCAGATATTGCACATGCAGTGGGAGTCGTTAGCAGGTTTATGATCAATATTGAAAAGAAACATTGAGAAGCTGTTAAGTGGATTTTAAGGTATGTTTGGGGAAATCCAAGTTTATCTCTATGTTTCAAGAAGTCTGAGATTGGATTGCACGGATATATTGATACTGACAATGGAGGTGACATTGACAGTAGGAAGATTACATCCGGGTATGTTTACACTTTTGGTGGTACTGCAGTTTGTTGGGTTTCAAAGTTGCGGAAAATTATTGCCTTATCAAGCTGTAAAGCTGATTATGTTGCGGTGACATAGGCAACAACAGAGATGATGTGGTTACAGTCATTTCTACAAGAGTTAGGCTATAACCAAGAGAAAATTGTTTTGTATTGTGACAATAAGAGTGCCATTGACTTGGCAAAGAATTTAGTTTACCATGCTCGAACGAAGCACATGCAACTTCAGTATCATTTCGTCAAATCGACTTTAGAAGATGAAGTGTTGGTACTTGAGAAGATCCCAGGAAGCAAGAACCCGGAATACATGTTAAAAAAAATTCATGCCGTATGCTTAGTTGAGGTTATGTTTAACCTCGGTTGGCTTGTTAGAGTAACAAGCACGAAAAACCTGCTATATTGATCAGTGTGTGAAGACAGACTGAAATTAGTGAGAGATTGTTACATTATGTAATCTAAATTGACAAAGGCCCTACTATTAAAAGGATGGCTTATTATTTGTCAACAAATATAGCTCACAAAGTCAAAGAAAATGGTTTGTGTTGTGAACAATGTTGCCACACCATACCCCAAGCTTCTCTATATATATTTATATATATTTTTTTTTTTGTAAGAATATTTAGTATAATTTTCTTGAGTGTATTCGAGTTTTGTGTGTCAATTAAGAATGTTATAATTTCCATGTTATTAATATAAAAATCTGTATAAGAAAGTGGCTTGTGTTGTGAACAATGTTACAACATCAAACTTCTCTATAAATACCAAGTGAAAATGAGTTAAAAAAATATCCCAAAACAAATATAAGTAAGAGAGAAAGAAAAAAAAGTGTGAGAAAAGAAAAAAAAATAATATATATACATATATATATTTTTTTCTTTGTAAGAAAATTCAGTATAATTTTATTGAGTGTATTTTGATTTGGGTGTTAGTTAAGAATGTTTTAATTCCCATGTTATTAATATAAAAATTTGTAGTAGGTCCGAGACGTAGGCAAAAATTGGCCAAATTCCGTTAACAAATTTTTGTGTGTTTCTTCGGTTCTATATATCTGGTTTTTGAGGAAATTTAAGATTATTTCGTAACAGATTGTTGTTATGCTTCTCTTTTTTAAAAGTGTTGAATCTTTTGCATAAACAAATATTTGATGAGTAGTATGTCTTAACCAACGAAAAGTGTGTTGTGAAGTATTATGAAAAACCTTAACTTTCCCGACTAAATTCATATTTTCAACTTGTAATAAAAAATGAAAGCTACATGATGCTAGATATAGCGATTTGAGCCAGAAAGTGGGATGATTATACATTCATGTTTTCAGTTTAGGAAACTATTAATGAACCCTAATTATTCATTCTGCATTTTAATGGCTTAACTTCCTTTTTCTTTCTTTTTTTAAATCATTTTTACTTGCTTTTATTTAACTTTTTTGCATTAAACTCACAATATAATTTCTTTTGATATAAATTAACCAAAGTTTTATGGATTTAAAGTGTACATTCCATAATCTTCAGTGAACGGCATCCTAAGTACTACATCGCTTGTTATGCACTTGCAAATGCGGTTTAACGTTAGGATTATCTATTTTGTACAACTAACGTAGCATCAATGGCATTGTCTCTTTTATCCTTTGGTAAACTGAGAGTTTTTGACAGGAAATTAATGTTGGAAGCGAGATCGAAGCTTTAGGAGGACAAGTCTTTCAACTTATTACCATCCTTTTCTTCATAAAAGCTTTTTTCTCATCAATTTTGACATGGCGACATGCATAAGTTCATGTAGTTTATGGATTATTTCATTTGTATACGTTTTGAATCATAGAATATCCAATAAATAACATTTGATCCTTTTATGTTGAAGCATATTCCTCTAATCATTTGGAACATGATCATAGCAACCAAAAACCTTTAGAAATTTTACAATAGTTTTAATTATATTTTGTACCTGATATAGAAATACCTTTTAGATATTGGTTGAAATTTTTGATGAGATAGCAGGCTGTCAGTGCTTTGCATATTCATATAGAACATCATGGTCCATCCACATTTCACAAGGTGGCAGTTTTTATGCAATAATAAACATGTTGTTTGATGATCAATCACATGCTTAGAGGTAAATGCTTTCAAGTCATTGTTTGTGTATTCACCAACATTGTAAGTTAACAAATTTTAATCGTACCATTAAACTGAGTTAAGACATAGCTATGAAAATTAAAAAACTTCAATCTGACCCAACCTGACCCGACTTTTACCCGACCTGAATTAGTAGAATTAAGGAGGGTCTTAAGTTATCACAAGAGGAGTATGTGAAAAAATTCCTCAAGAGGTTTAATATGGATGACTTGAAGCCAGTCAGTACTCCCCTGGCAAATCATTTTTGGTTATCCAAAGATTAGTCCCCGGTTACTGAAGACGAGATCGCATATATTGATAGAGTTCCATATATTGCACATGCAGTAGGATTCTAGATATAGCGATTTGAGCCAGAAAAGTGGGATGATTATACCTTCATGTTTTCAGTTTAGGAAACTATTAATGAACCCTAATTATTCATTTTGTATTTTTATGGCTTAACTCCCTTTTTCTTAATTATTTTAAATCATATTTACCTTGCTTTTATTTAACTTTATTGCATCAATCTCACAATATAATTTCTTTTGATATAAATTAACCAAAGTTTTAAGGATTTAAACTTTAAAGTGTACATTCCATAATCTTCAGTGAATCGGCATCCTAAGTACTACAACGCTTGTTATGCACTTCCAAATGTGGTTTAACTTTAGGATTATCTATTTTGTACAACTAACCTAGCATCAATGGCATTGTCTCTTTTATCCTTTGGTAAACTGAGAGTTTTTGACATGAAATTATTGCTGGAAGCGAGATCGAAGCTTTAGGACTTGTTACCATACTTTTCTTCATAAAAGCTTTTTCTCATCAATTTTGACATGGCGACATGCATAAGTTCATGTAGTTTATGGATTATTGCATTTGTATACGTTTTGAATCATAGAATATCTAATAAATATCACTTGATCCTCTTATGTTAAAGCAAGTTCCTCTAGTCATTTGGGACATGATCATAGCGACCAAAAACATTTAGAAAATTTAGAATGGTTTTAATTATATTTGGTACATGATATAGAAATACCTTTTAGATATTTGGTTGAAATTTTTTGATGAGATAGCAGGATGTCAGTGCTTTGCACAGTCATACAGAACATCATGGTCCATCCACATTTCACAAGGTGGCAGTTTTTATGTAATAATAAACATGTTGTTTGATGAACAATCACATGCTTAGAGGTAAATGCTTTCAAGTCATTATTTGTGTATTCACCAACATTGTCAGTAACAAACTTTTAATCGTAGCATTAAACTGAGTTAAGACATAGCTATGAAAATTAAAAAACTTCAATCAGACCCAACCTGACCCGACTTTTACCCGACCCGAATTTGTAGAAGTAAGGAGGTTCTTAAGTTATCACAAGAGGAGTATGTGAAGAAATTCCTCAAGAGGTTTAATATGGATGACTAGAAGCCAGTTAGTACTCCCCTGGCAAATCATTTTTGGTTATGCAAAGATTAGTCCCCAGTTACTGAAGATCAGATCGCATATATTGATAGAGTTCCATATACTTCTACTATTGGCAGCCTGATGTAGGCGTTGGTATGTACAAGGCCAGATATTGCACATGCAGTGGGAGTCTTTTGCAGGTTTATGATCAATCCTGAAAAGAAACATTGAGAAGCTGTTAAGTGGATTTTAAGGTATGTTTGGGGAAATCCAAGTTTATCTCTATGTTTCAAGAAGTCTGAGATTGGATTGCAGGGATATATTGATGCTGACAATGGAGGTGACATTGACAGTAGGAAGATTACATCCGGGTATGTTTACACTTTTGGTGGTACTGCAGTTTGTTGGGTTTCAAAGTTGCAGAAAATTATTGCCTTATCAAGCTGTAAAGCTGATTATGTTGCGGTGACATAGGCAACAACGGAGATGATGTGGTTACAGTCATTTCTACAAGAGTTAGGCTATAACCAAGAGAAAATAGTTTTGTATTGTGACAATAAGAGTGTCATTGACTTGGCAAAGAATTTAGTTTACCATGCTCGAACGAAGCACATGCAACTTCAGTATCATATCTTCAAATCGACTTTAGAAGATGAAGTGTTGGTACTCGAGAAGATCCCAGGAAGCAAGAACCCGGAATACATGTTAAAAAAAATTCATGCCGTATGATAAGTTGAGGTTATGTTTAACCTCGGTTGGCTTGTTAGAGTAACAAGCACGAAAGACCTGCTATATTGATCAGTGTGTGAGGACAGATTGAAATTAGTGAGAGATTGTTACATTATGTAATCTAAATTGACGGAGGCACTACTATTAAAAGGATGGCTAATTATTTGTCAACAAATATAGCTCACAAAGTCAAAGAAAATGGTTTGTGTTGTGAACAATGTTGCCACACCAAACCTCAAGCTTCTCTATATATATTTATATATATTTTTTTTTTTTGTAAGAATATTTAGTATAATTTTCTTGAGTGTATTCGGGTTTGTGTGTCAATTAAGAATGTTTTAATTTCCATGTTATTAATATAAAAATCTGTATAAGAAAATGGCTTGTGTTGTGAACAATGTTACAACATCAAACTTCTCTGTAAATACAAAGTGAAAATGAGTTAAAAAATTATCCCAAAACAAATATAAGTAAGAGAGAAAGAAAAAAAATAATATATATACATTTATTTGTAAGAAAATTCAGTATAATTCTATTGAGTGTATTTTGATTTGGGTGTTAGTTAAGAATGTTTTAATTCCCATGTTATTAATATAAAAATTTGTAGTAGGTCCGAGACGTAGGCAAAAATTGGCCAAATTCCGTTAACAAATTTTGTGTTTTTCTTCGGTTCTATATATCTGGTTTTTGAGAAATTTAAGATTATTTCGTAACAGATTTTTGTTATGCTTCTCTTTTTTAAAAGCGTTGAATCTTTTGCATAAACAAATATTTGATGAGTAGTATGTCTTAACCAACGAAAAGTGTGTTGTGAAGTATTATGAAAAACCTTAACTTTCCCGACTAAATTCATATCTTCAACTTGTAATAACCGATGAAAGCCTAGATATAGCGATTTGAGCCAGAAAGTGGGATGATTATACCTTCATGTTTTCAGTTTAGGAAACTATTAATGAACCCTAATTATTCATTCAGCATTTTAATGGCTTAACTTCCTTTTTCTTTTATTTTTAAAAATCATTTTTACCTTGCTTTTATTTAATTTTCTTGCATTAAACTCACAATATAATTTCTTTTGATATAAATTAACCAAAGTTTTAAGGATTTAAAGTGTACATTCCATAATCTTCAGTGAATCGGCATCCTAAGTACTACATCGCTTGTTATGCACTTGCAAATGTGGTTTTAACTTTAGGATTATCTATTTTGTACAACTAACCTAGCATCAATGGCATTGTCTCTTTTATCCTTTGGTAAACTTAGAGTTTTTGACAGGAAAATATTGCTGGAAGCGAGATCGAAGCTTTAGGAAGACAAGTCTTTCGACTTGTTACCATCCTTTTCTTCATAAAATCTTTTTTCTCATCAATTTTGACATGGCGACATGCATAAGTTCATGTAGTTTATGGATTATTTCATTTGTATACGTTTTGAATCATAGAATATCCAATAAATAACATTTGATCCTTTTATGTTGAAGTATATTCCTCTAGTCATTTGGGACATGATCATAGCAACCAAAAACCTTTAGAAAATTTACAATAGTTTTAATTATATTTGGTACCTGATATAGAAATACCTTTTAGATATTTGGTTGAATTTTTTTGATGAGATAGCAGGCTGTCAGTGCTTTGCACAATTATATAGAATATCATGGTCCATCCCCATTTCACGAGGTGGCAGTTTTTATGCAATAATAAACATGTTGTTTTATGAACAATCACATGATTAGAGGTAAATGCTTTCAAGTCATTGTTTGTGTATTCACTAACATTGTCATTTAACAAACTTTTAATCGTAGCATTAAACTGAGTTAAGACATAGCTATGAAAATTAAAAAACTTCAGTCTGACCCAACCTTACCAGACTTTTACCCGACCCGAATTAGTAAAAGTAAAGAGGGTCTTAAGTTATCACAAGAGGAGTATGTGAAGAAATTCCTCAAGAGGTTTAATATGGATGAATAGAAGCCAGTTAGTACTCCCTAGGCAAATCATTTTTGGTTATTCAAAGATCAGTCCCCGGTTACTGAATTTTAAGGTATGTTTGGGGAAATCCAAGTTTATCTCTATGTTTCAAGAAGTCTGAGATTGGATTATAGGGATATGTTGATGCAAAAAATGGAGGTGACATTGACAGTAAGAAGAGTACATCCGGGTATGTTTACACTTTTGGTGGTACTGCATTTTGTTGGGTTTCAAAGTTGCAGAAAATTATTGCGTTGTCAAGCTGTAAAACTGATTATGTTGCGGTGACATAGGCAGCAAAGGAGATGATGTGGTTACAGACATTTCTACAAGAGTTAGGCTATAACCAAGAGAAAATTGTGTTGTATTGTGGCAGTAAGAGTGCCACTGACTTGGCAAAGAATTTAGTTTACAATGCCGAACGAAGCACATACAACTTCAGTATCATTTTAAAACTCCCAAAAAATTCTAAAACGTTTTAAAATTGAAAGTAAATTTCAAAAACGATTTGAATTGCTTAAAAATTTCTAAAACGTTTTTAAAATATTTCAAAATGTTTTATAAATTCTTAAAAAAATTTTAAAAAAAATTATAAGCAAAAAACGTTTAAAAATTCAACACAACTTTAAAAAAAATCCAAAAATATATTTAGCGTTTTATAAGTTTTAAAACGTTTAAACATATTTCTAAAATGTTTTAAAAATAATTTAAAATGTTTTAAAAATTCTTAAAAATTTAGAAAACGTTTTTTATAAGATAAAAATGTTTAAAAATTCAAAACCAATTTCAAAAAAATTCCAAAAAAAATTTCATGATCCTAAACATATTTCAAACGTTTTACAAGTTCTAAAACGTTTTAAATCGGATTGACAAACAAAACAATGTTAGAAATCACAAAATTCATATCCAAACAATCAAAAATCCTAAGAACTAATGATCAATCAAGAATTCTCAACCTAAACTACCTTTCAAGCAATACATGCAACCATTTCTTAATTTCATACAACCTAAACAAGAGAATTAAACAAAAACAATCAGTTAAAAAGAGAACTTGCATGTTCATGATGTTGATGGCGGTTGGAAATCGATTTTAACGGCGAGAATCCGGCGGAATTGTAGAGAAAAGCTCGGGATCGAGAGAGGTGAGAGAGAGAAGTTTCAGAGAAATGGAGAAGAAGAAGATGGGTCGACAGAATTAAAAACAGTTTCTGACGGAAAACCGTCGGAAATTCATTTACCGTCGGTTTTCCGTCGGAAATTTTGGCGGTCCAATTGTACTCGCCAAATTTTGGCGGTTAAGGCAAAAAAATTCGTGGAATTAGGCGCCAAAATAACCGACGATAAATGATTTTCCGACGGTTCTCCATCGGAAATTAAAAAAAAAATTGGTGGATAGTTCGACTCGAACCCCCCACCTCTAGGATATATTCTCTCCCCTTAAACCAGCTGATCCATTTAGTATTAATCGTTTAATGTTACATAGAAATAGTATATATAGAAATTTTAAAACCTACGGTTTTAAAATAAAACGGAGAAAGGCTCAACTCGAAACCCCCACCTCAAGCTTATGTTCTCTTCCCTTAAACCAATTGAGCAATTTTTTGTTAGTCGTTTATGGTTACATAGAAATAGTATATATCATTAAGCAGTTATTTTGTTTATTAAAAATAAAAATAAAACCTTAACATTGTTTCATAACGAAAATAAAACATTGCATTTTTTAAAAACGGAAAAATAAAACATTGCATTAAATTAAAAATAGCATAAATTAAAATCTAGTATAGTTCGGGAATTGGTTCTTGAACCAATCTCCGACGTCCCTCTCCCGCCATTGGTTCACCATGAGGTTCCAAGACCTCGCAGGAATCCAAGCAGGCCTTCCTTCTCCTCTTTCCCAACGTAGCTTCATCCGCCTCATCTTCGTCTGGAAAACCCGTCTAGCAGTCCTGTGGAATTCCCGCCATACGATGAACAGATTGTCCGGGGAGCAGGTGAAGTATTCTTGTAATTTAAAAATTTTGTATTTTTAAGTCTATATATTCTAATAATTTCTAAAAAAAATAAATAATATTACTTACGAAAAAATCACTGAACCAAACTTCCTTGAAGGACGTCGGAAGTTGGTAGTACGTCAGATAGCCGCAGGACCAGCGTGTCTCAATTATATCACTGATTACGGATGGAATAACGGTGTTGTAACCGAACCAACCCGCTCGATGGGCCTGGCAGGATGGGGTCGAGATTGGGAGGATTTCCCCGACCCGGCATTCCGATCTCGCATAATGCAGATTCGCGGGATTCGGGAGAGAAATAAACAAAATCCATTTGGTAAGATTTGTATTTGTGTTTTGAATGAAAACTCATGCAATCGACCTCTATATATACAAAAATTTCCGACGGTAAAACCGAAGGTAAACCGTCGGAAATTGAGTTAATTTATGAAATGACATTTACCAAGACGTGCATGGGGAAGAGTATAGAGTTACTGCACCTTTTGACTGTTTTATGATCATTTCCGACGGTAAACCGACTCTAAACCGACGGTAAACCGTCACAATTTTCTGACGGAATTCTGAGGGTTTAGGGTTTCGTTTATGGTTTCAATTAGGACAATTTGTATTGTCAACAATAATATGGAACTTTAACATTGAAGATTTTGATTATACTTCCTTGTTTTAGAAAAATTACGACGGTAACCGTGATCCATTGATCATTTTTATAAGTTAAACGAGGTATGGAATGTAACACACCTGCATAAATGTTGTACGACGGTAAAATGTTTATTTCAGTTCTAAATAATAAACATAACTATTTTCAATTACTAACCTGATCTGCTTGCGAAGCAATAATGAACGGATTGTAGTTTCTTAGTTTTTTGCTCGAATTAATTGACGTCACACCAAACTCATCGATCATACACCTTGCCCTAGGACCGGGTTAAACCAATCGCATAGAAAAACTGCACATCGCATTCCAAGCTTCCCTATGTACTTTACTTCTAGTATTTCTTTGCCGTAGTAGACAACTTCGCCAGATGCAGATGAAACTCCGTGATCGGCGGTAATTCTAGTTGACCCTTCTACATGCACCTTAAATGTGTACCCCCTAGTGCAATATCTCGGATAAGACTTTGTTGTGTAGTGGATGCTCTCTATTATGTCAACTAACCAATCATCTGGGGTGCGTCCGGCTTTTAGTTCCTCCCGGACCTAATAGTAGCATCAAATCAAAGTTATAAAATTACACAATTTCGCAAGTGTTTTATAAGATCTGAGATACAAATTCTTACATAAAAGGTTAACCAATGACTAAAGTCTATTTGTTTACGAGCCTCACGTTGGGCTTCTTTCAGTTCTTGATGATGAAACTGGAGAGCTTCCATATATAACCTACGAAAATTTTAAATATTAGAACTAAATAAACCAAGTGCAATAAAAAACATAAATCTAACATATATACCTCTCATAATCAAATACTTCCTCGCAGTTGGTTAGAATATACTTGTGGAGATGTGTATGCTCTTGGGTTGTGAGTTGCCGCTTTCCTACTTTTCCACTTAACCGCCCAACTTGTTGAAAAATGTTAAGAACAGCTGACTGATAAATTTGCCTCTCTCCCCTACCATCGTTTCTAGCTGGGCGCCTGTTCCTTGTGCGTACTGACGAAGGGAAGTAATATCCAGCAAAGGTCGCTGTCTCTTTGTTGTTATATTGAGCGGCAATACAACCCTCCACTTTTGTGTGATTCTTCACCTTCTTTTTAAGGTGGAACATATAGCGCTCGAAAGGATACATCCACCGATATTGTACCGGACCACAAGGTCTAGCTTCACCCGGGAGATGAATAGGCAAATGCTCCATGACATCAAAGAAAGACGGTGGAAATATCTTCTCCAGATTGCATAAGATTTTAGGAATGTTTTGCTCCAGATTTCTGATCCCATCAACAGTGAGTGACCTGGTGGATATATCCCTAAAAAAAGATCCGACCGCTGCAATTTCTTTGTGGGCATCTCGAGGAAGGAGATGAGCAAATGCAAACGGTAGGAGCCGCTGCATCATCACATGACAATCATGACTCTTCATTTCGATAAAATTTCCTCCATCAGTTTCCACATAATTACGCAAGTTTGATGTGTAACCGTCAGGGAATTCAACTTGAAGCATAATCCACATAAATAACTCTTCCTTCGACTTCGGGTCTACCCAATATGCTGGAATTGGCGGTTTTCCAGTTCTTCTGAAGATGAAGTTCCGGCCGATCACAGATTTCAGGCAAATCAAGCCTAGACTTCACATTATCTTTTGTCTTCCTTTGCATGTTGAAAACAGTGTTCATAATGTTATCGAAGAAAATTTTCTCAATGTGCATGACATCAAGGTTATGCCTTAGTAACTGGTCCTTCCAATATGGTAAATCCCAGAAGATGCTTTGCTTGTGCCAGTTGTGGACTACACCAGCTCCATATATATTCTCATGCCCGTTCCCACCACACTCACGACTTCTTAATGCCCCCAAATCCTTCTAAGAGTCCCAAGGTAGTCGACCCATCGTCTTGGAGAATAGGATCATCAAACACTTTCCTTTTTTTCGTAAAAAGTTTAGTGTTTTTCCGGGATGGATGATCATGCGGTAGAAATCTTCTATGACAATCAAACCAACAGGATTTGTGTCCATTCTTCAATTGGAATGCATCGGTCTTTTCCTGGCAATACAGACATGCTAGCCTCCCATGCGTTGTCCATCCTGATAACATACCATAAGCCGGAAAATCGCTAATGGTCCACATCAATGCAGCCCTCATCAAAAAAATTTCCTTGCATGAGACATCATATGCTACAACACCGGGCAGACATAAAATTTGCAACTCATGTATCAATGGCTGCAAGAATACATCAAGTGATCTTTTGGGATGCTCTGGACCGCGAACGAGTATAGAGAGGAAAAGAAACTTTCAACGCATGCACATAGTCGGCGGTAGGTTATAAGGAGTTAAAATCATTGGCCACATGTAACGCCCCTTTCCCATTCTCCGCTGACCGTCGAGCTGACCGGTCAATAATCAAACAAGAACATGACCGATCGAACCCGAGCAAGTCGAACAGGAAAAGTTCGCTACAGGACGAAGCCAAAGACAGATCGGGTTGAGACAAAAGGCTCGCACCAACCTATCTCCGACCCCGCTATCCTCGTATCCATCGTACAAGCAGTACTACTTGCACTACTTCAACGAGTTGTGTCGGTTCGGACCAAACCTCATATCAGGGGAAACGATTCCATTTTTAAGTAATTAAACATTGAATACAACGTTTAACGGTTTTACAAACAATCGTCGATAACAATACATAAACAAATAAATCCAACCATATACAAATCAATAAAAACATAGCGCAGCTGCCGAACCGAAAATCAAACAATCAAAAAGCACAATCCAAACACAACACAAGCAACCCGAAGCTACACCGAGGACCTCCCGCGTCCGTCGCTGATAACCTGAAAAGCACAAAAAGAGTCTAATGAGCAATCTAAGATTACCCAGTGAATCGGCTCCCCACTAATGGCTTCTAATCTATCTAACTCTACAAACCCGCCCCAAAACCCAAAATAACAATCAACAAGAATAAATGGTCAATTACGCGCTACCACGGCGTAATGAACCCACACACAATCAATAGCCAAGATAAGAGAGAGAGCTAAGGAAATCGAAGCCACTGCGGCACATGTCCTCGATTGGACTCGATCTATCTACGCGCAACGAAAGAAACATAAATAACAACACTGGGCCCTACGATCGCGGTAACTTCCACGGGTTCACATCGTCGCCTATGTGGCAACTAACCCTAGACTCCTATACGTGCTAATGAGGACTCACGCATAGGACACCGGTCTCTGTCCATCGATACGCGGTGACTCTGACTACCCCTAGATAGCCCGAGTTTCCATGCAATCCGGCCCTAGGATATGACCCCGTATTCTCCGGACCGCACACCTACCGGCGTCACCCGATAGGTTAACACCATAACCAGAACCACCATGGCCCGGTTAGGTCAAACCCGAGGATCCCATCGGGTCGGAAGTACCGGAACGTACACAAAACTCCTAGGCTTGCGGAATCTACGCACCCTAGCGTCCTAGTGCAGAAATGTAAACACGCAGACTCGCTGGGACACTAGCACATATCACACAATCAATTTCAGCAATAATAATCCCAACCATTACGCAAGCCACTACGCTACCCAACTCACCGCTCTGACTAGGTAAGATACCTAGTCAGCACCACTAACTTACCCGGTCCCGAGACCGGAGTAAGTGTCCGCAATGACTACTCGGCCCAACACCGAGCGGTCTAATAAACCTGCACAGAAACTCACAATAATAACAACACGTAACACACAATCACTATCAAACACACAATCAACACAAGCAGGCCTATTAGGGTTTCTAAGCCTTTTACTTCATTCTTGTCCGCTACTCGGGGTTAGCGGATTGCTAACCCGTAGACGGCTCACACACGCATCACTTCTTATTAATCTGTCCTAAGTGTCTTTTAACCACATTCTCGATCCGTCGATTTAGAGTTAGTAAACTTACTAACTCCCCGACATCTCATTATCCTTTAATTAGTTCATTACCCAAACCCGCTTCTCAGTCTAATTCTCAAACCCGTTATTATATTCTATACATTGGTTTAAGTTTAATTCGTATTTGATTATCGTCGTAATTTCCCGTCTATAGTTCATTAATACTTGTTCTTTATATCTATAAAACTATATATATATATATATAAACATTGAATACGCTTTACTAACAACCTAGCGGCACGGAATCGGTTAACCATTTAATTCTAAACCCTAATCACGGTTAGTTGGTCTTACGATTATTTATTAAACGCCTCATTACTTCTTAATTATTAATTGCCCGGTTAGATCTTATTTAATTACTTTAGTCACGGTAACTGTCCTAATGGCTACGGTTTTAGTGGTTTCCCGGTTTAATTGATTTTATGAGTTTTCGAGCCGACTCACAGAATAACGGAAAGATGGGGTTTGGCGCGGATGAGGATTCCCGAACTAACGAACACTCCTGAAACACAGAACCACAGATTCGTCAAATCACAGAATTAACCAAACCGGTCCAATCACCCTTAGAACCGGTTTGACTAAACTGGTTTCGGGTTAAACCGTTGACCGGTTTAACCGCCTTTGACCCGGTTTAATCAACCCACAATTCAACTCCAAAATCAACACAACAATTACCAAAGGGCTCTTGGAAGAACCGGCTGGCTTTTGACGGTGGCGGAGCTTCCCGGCGGCGGCTCTCCGGCGTTGACCGGCGGCGGAGGAGAGTTGACCGCGGCGGAGCTAGATTTTCCGGCGGCTTCTTCTGCAAATCTCTACACCAAACTGATCACCATCACTAGATCTACTCATTTCAAGGCTTGAAGCATCACAAAACACAAGGAAAAAGGTGAGATCTACAAACCCTAAGAAGCGGCTGCTTCAAGGTGGTTTTCCGGCGATCTCCGGTGGCTACAGGGGCGGCGGTTCACTGTACAAGACAGAGGAGATCAATACAAAGCTATAGCAATTTATAGATCTAAAATCAAGCTTATAGAAAGAAAGTTACAAGCTTTCTTGTGGAAGAAGCAAAAGGAGGTGGAGGAGCTCCGGCGACCTACTCCGGCGACTCCAACGGCGGCGACCAACTGGAAAAGGTAGAGGAGATCAATATAAAGATATAGGACTTTGTAGATCTGAATTTGAGTTTATAGAATGAAAGTTATGGACTTTCTTGCAAAACAAGGTTTGGTGATCAAACTAGGGTTCTTGAACTTTTCTTGGAAATTAAGGACATGCATGAGCTTTTGAACAAGAACTTGCCTGATTTTTGAGCAACAGAGAGAGAGAAGAGACCGAGAGTGAGAGAGAGGAGATTTGGTGAAGATAGAACAAGATTTGAGCTTTACTTGTTCTTTAAGACATCAAGAACATGCAAGGAATTTTGGTGGATTCCCAAGAACTTCCAAGAACAATCAAGAACACAACAAGAACTTGATGTTTTCTGGACAAAAAGAGAGAGAGATCGAGAGAAAGATTAGAGAGAGGCTAGAGAGTTTGGTGGAAGAATTATGAGTGAAAAGATTGTTGTTGCATGCATGAGAAGGTGCATTGAATTTCTCCATGCATGCACACAACCATCAAAGTGGCGACCTGGGGAGGTGCCAAGTGTCCCTCTGGACATCATTTGTTGCCAAATCACCCACTAATCATCATTACTTCCACCCATAATCCCACTTTCCTTTTAGCTCGGATTTACGGATTTTCGGGTTTAATATTTTAGAACGGTTCCGGGGAATCTCATAAATTCCAAAACCTTCAAAATAAGATTCTTCATGCTTTAAGATGAATTTAGCAATTTGAATCACTCCGTTCGGGCTTACGGAGCTCTAGTTATGAATTTCCGAAGTTTCTTCGGTTTAGTCGGTTTCCATCCCGATAAGCCGAAAAACTCGTTTCCGCTCCGATTCCTCCAATTCTGGTCTTATAAACATTCTTTATATTAAAATATAAGAATATTTGGCCCGCCTCGGGTTCCGTCTCGACTTTTGGTAAAATTACCATTTTACCCCTGGCTTAGGTAAAATGACGATTTTACCCTCGGTTGACTTTCTGCTGCCCGTTGACCGTATTTTTGATACGGGGTATCACATTCTTCCCCACTCACAGGAATTCGGTCCCCGAATTCTTCGTCACTTACAGACGTTGAATCGGTTCCCATTCCGGTGGACTACTACACCAACTTCCTCTGACGCTTCCCCACTTTGCTTCGACTTCCACACTTCTTCAAGAATCTGATCATCGGCTTCTTCTCCATGACTCCAACATTGGCGTTCTTTCTTCCAAATCTTTTTGTTAACTCCTCATGCGTCCCGGCTCCTTTCCGTCTCTCGTGATGGCGGCTGCACTCCCACTGACGCCGCTCCCACTGATGACACTTCCATTACTTCGCGGTCCGGCACTCTCGACTGGCGACATCTCAACATTTTAACTCGGTTTCGGGTTCGGGTTTGGATTCACATCGCTTTCTCGCTCTATCACCGATATCACTTTCCCATAGAAATATGGTTACTTAATCACGTACCCTCCGGTCTCTCGTGATTAAATAACAATACCCTATGAGTCTGTTCTCTCGTGAATCGACGGTCGAACTCAACCGTTCGCAAGTCAGCTCGAATTTAAAATACAACCAAAGCAAATTCACGACTCAACTCTTTATCAAGGTCAAAGAAAAACGATTGATTACCACTCACACATTCGAACTGTTAGCACTCTAAGGGTTAGCCATACTCAAACAGTCAATCTATCAAACCCACGCTTGCTAACACTACACGATCTACCGTACAATAATCCAATCAATCAAGCAAGGAAATAAACAAGCAATCGACACACACAAAATCACGCAATCTAGTGATCGGCCGGACGCGTTGTCAATCCGGTTTTAGGTCACGATGAACGGTCGTCAGTTCCGCCCATCATTTAGTTTCACACAGTAAACCATTTGCTTTTCGAACCATATCAATCATGCAAATAGTTTCTATGTTACTTTAAACGATTAGCCGAACACTCTGCATCCACCACGTACATAAAACGATATTTCATACATAATAAAGTTTTTAGTACACGGTTAAGATCAGAGTTTCTACATAATGCCGTCATCATAAACCAAAAACCCATATGACGCCGCTACACAACAAAATCAAGACGACACGTAAGTCGCCTATCCTGCCGATCTATCTACAAGTCAAAATAAAGTTAGCGCCCCCAACTTACCTGGCCTAACTACCCCTACCCTAACCTAACGCCTCCAGCAAGACCGAAATGCCCAACACCACTGGCAGTACGGCTCACTGGAGTACCCGCTGGCAGGCGCACCGGGAGTGTGTGGTGTGTGTGCATCGCGAGACGGTGCTCCAACGTGCTGGGGCCCGGCTATCGGACAAAAGTAAGCATCATGACCTGTACGGCCACACACTGAACAGACTGCTGGATACGGTCCTCGGTAACATGCAGAAGCTGGGTGTCCATACCCTCCACACAACTGGCAGGGCGAAGTCGGCGCGGTCGGGGGATCCATAAAACAGTCTGAGGCAAGATGACCCTGACCTCTGCATAACTGGCATCTCCTCCCCGACTCAGGATGAGGCGACGGAACAACCGGCATCTGGATCATCGACAACTGGGCCGCGGGTGGCGAACTCGGCTCGGGGTCTCGGCGGCTAGGTCCGGCTCCCCAATCTCCAGGTGCTAAGGTAGGATACGGCTCTCCATCTGGCATGTACAGTCCTGCTCTGGCTACTGGGCACGTCATCTCACCATGATCGTCCTGACCACACAACGGACAGTGGCCTGGTAAGGGTAATAGCTGGTAGGGCTCCCGGAGGCGTGGGTCAACTGATCGCGGACACCACCGCAGATGGAACCCTCGTACTCCACATCCACTACAAGCTCGGCTCTCGGGTACCACTGGCATCTCTATCGGCTCGGCTGGTGGCGTAACCGCCTCAAACTCTGTCTCGGAAGATCCTGAAGACATCTCGACATCCAACGGGGTACGGGGAGATCCCGGTCCAACCTGCTGTGCCAAAACGTCCTCCAACATCGCTACCTGCTCTGCTACCTGCTGCTCCCACTGCTGGTGCTGCTCGGGGTCCACTGGCTCCATCTCTAGATCGAACCCAAATGGCAACGGGTCCATCAGATAATCCTCAATACCCAGCGGCGGTGGAAACTCAGGTGCCTCAAGGGGTGGCGCCTGGTACATCAGTGGCGCATCTGTCGCTGGAAGAATCTGTGGCACGTCTGGCTCTGGCCACTGCGGAGGTAACTGAAACTCTGGCTCTGCTGCGCCCAAAAATCCCATCACGCCTGCGTAAGGGTCTCGGCTGCCTGCATCATCTACTAGAGCTGGAGGTAAAGGGTCTGGAAGGGGCGACCAGTCTATCTGTGCTGCTCTGGCGCCCTGCAACTGTGGTACTGGAACTGACGGATGCGCAGACACATGCGAACCTCGGGTATGTCCTGGTGAGGCTGGATACCCCTGGAACTGCTCTACCTGACCCTGCTGTGACCCAACTGATCCATGCTGACTCATCCCGCTCCACTGAAAATACTCTGCACACGTGCACACACACACCAACTACTCTGCCCGGGACACGCTGCTGTAAGACTGCAATCAAAACACAAATGAGTTAGTACGAATAATACTAAAATTTCTACTTTCCCATATCAACCCCGGGTTTAACGGACGCGGCTCGGTTTCCTAATGATTGCTTGTGTGACACATTTGACTCGATAAAACACGGAAAACACTCAAAAATGAAACGTTTCGAAACCCATGCAGAACCATGCTCTGATACCACCTTTCTGTAACGCCCCTTTCCCATTCTCCGCTGACCGTCGAGCTGACCGGTCAATAATCAAACAAGAACATGACCGATCGAACCCGAGCAAGTCGAACATGAAAAGTTCGCTACAGGACGAAGCCAAAGACAGATCGGGTTGAGACAAAAGGCTCGCACCAACCTATCTCCGACCCCGCTATCCTCGTATCCATCGTACAAGCAGTACTACTTGCACTACTTCAACGAGTTGTGTCGGTTCGGACCAAACCTCATATCAGGGGAAACGATTCCATTTTTAAGTAATTAAACATTGAATACAACGTTTAACGGTTTTACAAACAATCGTCGATAACAATACATAAACAAATAAATCCAACCATATACAAATCAATAAAAACATAGCGCAGCTGCCGAACCGAAAATCAAACAATCAAAAAGCACAATCCAAACACAACACAAGCAACCCGAAGCTACACCGAGGACCTCCCGCGTCCGTCGCTGATAACCTGAAAAGCACAAAAAGAGTCTAATGAGCAATCTAAGATTACCCAGTGAATCGGCTCCCCACTAATGGCTTCTAATCTATCTAACTCTACAAACCCGCCCCAAAACCCAAAATAACAATCAACAAGAATAAATGGTCAATTACGCGCTACCACGGCGTAATGAACCCACACACAATCAATAGCCAAGATAAGAGAGAGAGCTAAGGAAATCGAAGCCACTGCGGCACATGTCCTCGATTGGACTCGATCTATCTACGCGCAACGAAAGAAACATAAATAACAACACTGGGCCCTACGATCGCGGTAACTTCCACGGGTTCACATCGTCGCATATGTGGCAACTAACCCTAGACTCCTATACGTGCTCATGAGGACTCACGCATAGGACACCGTTCTCTGTCCATCGATACGCGGTGACTCTGACTACCCCTAGATAGCCCGAGTTTCCATGCAATCCGGCCCTAGGACATGACCCCGTATTCTCCGGACCGCACACCTACCGGCGTCACCCGATAGGTTAACACCATAACCAGAACCACCATGGCCCGGTTAGGTCAAACCCGAGGATCCCATCGGGTCGAAAGTACCGGAACGTACACAAAACTCCTAGGCTTGCGGAATCTACGCACCCTAGCGTCCTAGTGCAGAAATGTAAACACGCAGACTCGCTGGGACACTAGCACATATCACACAATCAATTTCAGCAATAATAATCCCAACCATTCCGCAAGCCACTACGCTACCCAACTCACCGCTCTGACTAGGTAAGATACCTAGTCAGCACCACTAACTTACCCGGTCCCGAGACCGGAGTAAGTGTCCGCAATGACTACTCGGCCCAACACCGAGCGGTCTAATAAACCTGCACAGAAACTCACAATAATAAAAACACGTAACACACAATCACTATCAAACACACAATCAACACAAGCAGGCCTATTAGGGTTTCTAAGCCTTTTACTTCATTCTTGTCCGCTACTCGGGGTTAGCGGATTGCTAACCCGTAGACGGCTCACACACGCATCACTTCTTATTAATCTGTCCTAAGTGTCTTTTAACCACATTCTCGATCCGTCGGTTTAGAGTTAGTAAACTTACTAACTCCCCGACATCTCATTATCCTTTAATTAGTTCATTACCCAAACCCGCTTCTCAGTCTAATTCTCAAACCCGTTATTATATTCTATACATTGGTTTAAGTTTAATTCGTATTTGATTATCGTCGTAATTTCCCGTCTATAGTTCATTAATACTTGTTCTTTATATCTATAAAACTATATATATATATAAACATTGAATACGCTTTACTAACAACCTAGCGGCACGGAATCAGTTAACCATTTAATTCTAAACCCTAATCACGGTTAGTTGGTCTTACGATTATTTATTAAACGCCTCATTACTTCTTAACTATTAATTGCCCGGTTAGATCTTATTTAATTACTTTAGTCACGGTAACTGTCCTAATGGCTACGGTTTTAGTGGTTTCCCGGTTTAATTGATTTTATGAGTTTTCGAGCCGACTCACAGAATAACGGAAAGATGGGGCTTGGCGCGGATGAGGATTCCCGAACTAACGAACACTCCTGAAACACAGAACCACAGATTCGTCAAATCACAGAATTAACCAAACCGGTCCAATCACCCTTAGAACCGGTTTGACTAAACCGGTTTCGGGTTAAACCGTTGACCGGTTTAACCGCCTTTGACCCGGTTTAATCAACCCACAATTCAACTCCAAAATCAACACAACAATTACCAAAGGGCTCTTGGAAGAACCGGCTGGCTTTTGACGGTGGCGGAGCTTCCCGGCGGCGGCTCTCCGGCGTTGACCGGCGGCGGAGGAGAGTTGACCGCGGCGGAGCTAGCTTTTCCGGCGGCTTCTTCTGCAAATCTCTACACCAAACTGATCACCATCACTAGATCTACTCATTTCAAGGCTTGAAGCATCACAAAACACAAGGAAAAAGGTGAGATCTACAAACCCTAAGAAGCGGCTGCTTCAAGGTGGTTTTCCGGCGATCTCCGGTGGCTACAGGGGCGGCGGTTCACTGGACAAGACAGAGGAGATCAATACAAAGCTATAGCAATTTATAGATCTAAAATCAAGCTTATAGAAAGAAAGTTACAAGCTTTCTTGTGGAAGAAGCAAAAGGAGGTGGAGGAGCTCCGGCGACCTACTCCGGCGACTCCAACGGCGGCGACCAACTGGAAAAGGTAGAGGAGATCAATATAAAGATATAGGACTTTGTAGATCTGAATTTGAGTTTATAGAATGAAAGTTATGGACTTTCTTGCAAAACAAGGTTTGGTGATCAAACTAGGGTTCTTGAACTTTTCTTGGAAATTAAGGACATGCATGAGCTTTTGAACAAGAACTTGCCTGATTTTTGAGCAACAGAGAGAGAGAAGAGACCGAGAGTGAGAGAGAGGAGATTTGGTGAAGATAGAACAAGATTTGAGCTTTACTTGTTCTTTAAGACATCAAGAACATGCAAGGAATTTTGGTGGATTCCCAAGAACTTCCAAGAACAATCAAGAACACAACAAGAACTTGATGTTTTCTGGACAAAAAGAGAGAGAGATCGAGAGAAAGATTAGAGAGAGGCTAGAGAGTTTGGTGGAAGAATTATGAGTGAAAAGATTGTTGTTGCATGCATGAGAAGGTGCATTGAATTTCTCCATGCATGCACACAACCATCAAAGTGGCGACCTGGGGAGGTGCCAAGTGTCCCTCTGGACTTCATTTGTTGCCAAATCACCCACTAATCATCATTACTTCCACCCATAATCCCACTTTCCTTTTAGCTCGGATTTACGGATTTTCGGGTTTAATATTTTAGAACGGTTCCGGGGAATCTCATAAATTCCAAAACCTTCAAAATAAGATTCTTCATGCTTTAAGATGAATTTAGCAATTTGAATCACTCCGTTCGGGGTTACGGAGCTCTAGTTATGAATTTCCGAAGTTTCTTCGGTTTAGTCGGTTTCCATCCCGATAAGCCGAAAAACTCGTTTCCGCTCCGATTCCTCCAATTCTGGTCTTATAAACATTCTTTATATTAAAATATAAGAATATTTGGCCCGCCTCGGGTTCCGTCTCGACTTTTGGTAAAATTACCATTTTACCCCTGGCTTAGGTAAAATGACGATTTTACCCTCGGTTGACTTTCTGCTGCCCGTTGACCGTATTTTTGATACGGGGTATCACACCACAACGAATATTGTCTCCCATGCCTTCCAAACGGGTTGAAACCATTTGTGCATAATCCGAGGTACACGTTACGTGGCTCGTATGAAAAATCTGGATATACTCTCTGAAAATGTTGCCACGCTTCATCATCCGACGGATGTCCAATCTCTGCTCCTCTTCTATGCTCAGCATGCAATCTCATTTCCCCCGCAGTTCGCTCCGATTGGTATAAGCGCCTCAGCCTATCGGTTAACGGCATATACCACATTCGCTTGAATGGAACCTTAGATCTTCCCCTTATATTCATCTTCTCGCCAATATATCATACAGTTGTCGATGCACACATCTATCATCTCATACGGTAATCCCAGCCCTTTAACAAGTTTCTCGACCTCGTTGTATGAACCTGGCGCAAGGTTGTCTTCTGGAAGAATAGCTTTCATAAAGTCGCAAATCACATCTACACATTCTTCCGCCAGATTGTAGTCCGTCTTAATGCCCATTAATCTTGTAGCAGATGATAATGGCGAATGACCCTCTCTGTAACCAGCGTAAAGCGGCCGCTTCGCGGCATCTAACATGTCAAAAAATCTCCTAGATTCTACATTTGGTTCCTCATCTACCCTAGGAATTTGATATTCACCTACTTCTGGAATATTTTCTCTATGTGCATCATTAACCATCTAAATGGTGCCTACACCAAAATCTACATCGGCACTATAAGTTTCGCTAGAACTAACATTAGGTTCCCAAGTACTACTACTACCGTAAAGTTCTCTACTACTACTTGCATAATCCAAAGTTTCCCCATGAAGATACCAAATCTTATAACCCGACATAAACCCAACTGAATACAAGTGAAACCATACTTCACCAATCGTAACATTTCTAAAATTTCGGCAATTAGTACATGGACATCTTTTACCGGTTTTCAGCGTATGTGGTTGGTTGATTGCAAGCTAGCGACATAAACTCTGCAATACCGAGTGTATATTCCCTGTACACTAGCTTCGTCGCCTCATCAATCCTAACTCCGTCCATCCACGATCGAGAGAGAGAGAGAGATAGAGAGAGTTATGGAGGGATAGGTGTGGAGGGGAAGAGAAGAGGCATAAGGTATATGTAGAACGAATTCCGACGGTATTCGCTCAGAATACTGTCGGAATACCGTGGGAAGTCCGTCATTTTTACTCGACCAAACGGTCACATTAACGGTCATATTAACAGCTATATAGAACCGACGCTAAACCGACTAAAATACAACGGAAAACCGACGGAACTCTCAACCGTCGGTTTTCCGTCGGGTGTTTCTGACGAAATGAGAAACCCGTCGGAAACCGTCGAAAATTTCCGATGGTTTTCCGTCGATTTATCGATCCGTCGGTAAATGCCCTGTTTTCTTGTAGTGTTTGTCAACAAATGTAGCTCACAGAGTCAAAGAAAAAGGTTTGTGTTGTGAACAATGTTGCCACACCAAACCCCAAACGTCTCTATAAATACCTAGTGAAGAAGAGTTACAAAACAAAAACATATTCCAAAACAAATGAAAAGCAATATATATATATATATATATATTTCTTTGTTAAAAAATTAGTACAATTTTCTTGAGTGTATTCGGATTTTGGGTGTTAGTTAAGAATGTTTTAATTTCCATGTTATTAATATAAAAATTTGTAGTAGGTCCGAGACATAGGCAAAAATTGGCCAAATTCCGTTAACAAGTTTTTGTGTGTTTCTTCGGTTCTATATATCTGGTTTTGAAGAAATTTAAGATTATTTCGTAACAGATTGTTGTTATGCTTCTCTTTTTTAAAAGCGTTGAATCTTTTGCATAAACAAATATTTGATGAGTATGTCTTAACCAACGAAAAGTGTGTTGTGAAGTATTATGAAAAACCTTAACTTTTCTGACTAAATTCATATCTTCAACTTGTAATAACCAATGAAAGCTACAGGATGCTAGATATAGCGATTTGAGCTAGAAAGTAGGATGATTATACCTTCATGTTTTCAGTTTAGGAAACTATTAATGAACCCTAATTATTTATTTTGCATTTTTATGGCTTAACTTCCTGTTTCTTATTTTTTTTAAATCATTTTTACCTTGCTCTTATTTAACTTTCTTGCATCAATCTCACAATATAATTTTTTTGATATAAATTAACCAAAGTTTTAAGGATTTAACGTGTACATTCCATAATCTTCAGTTAATCGACATCCTAAGTACTACATAGCTTGTTATGCACTTGCAAATGGGGTTTAACTTTAGGATTATCTATTTGGTACAAGTAACCTAGCATCAATGGCATTGCATGTCTCTTTTATCCTTTGGTAAATTGAGAGTTTTTTACAGGAAATTAAGGCTGGAAGCGAGATCGAAGCTTTAGGAAGACAAGTCTTTCGACTTGTTACCATCCTTTTCTTCATAAAAGCTTTTTCTAATCAATTTTGACATGGCGACATGCATAAGCTCATGTAGTTTATGGATTATTGCATTTGTTTCGGTTTTGAATTATAGAATATCCAATAAATAGCACTTGATCCTCTTATGTTGAAGCATGTTCCTCTAGTCATTTGGGACATGAACATTGAAACCAAAAACTTTAAAAATTTACAAGTTTTAATTATATTTGGTACCTGATATAAAAATACCTTTTCGATATTTGGTTGAAATTTTATTAATGAGATTGCAGGTTATCAGTGCTTTTGCACATTCATATAGAACATCATGGTCCATGCAAATTTCATAAGGTGACAGTTTTTATGCAATAATAAGCATGTTGTTTGATGATCATTAGTCGTGTATTCACCAACATTATCAGTTCACAGTTTTAATCTTAGCATTGAACTAAGTTAAGACATAGCTATGAAAGTTATAAAAAAATTCAAATCACGGCCTTTAAGTTTGAGAGTTAGCCACGTGTAAAAATTTTCATCAATTAAGTATCAAAGTATTTGCATTGATCTGTTGTTACACAAAGGGAAGTCCACATGTTCGAATGAATAAGATTAAAACATTTTTTATAAATAGTAGAAGAACTCCGGAAAAAAAACAGATTTTTAATGATTTCATAGGAAGAAAACTTCACGGTTATTATTCTCAAATGACACACTAGAAAGTTAAATCTTTCTCGTTGAATAGACAAAATGCTTGAAGTAGGCGTATAAGAAGCTTTAGAGTCTAATTTTAAAAAATTCCAGATTTCTAGTATATTTAAAATGTACATTTTGACTATTTGCAATAAGAATATTTCCATTTTCAGGGTTATATCATTAACTAAATAATGAGATGCACCGGAATCAACAATAAGGGTTTGTGAGGTTTAAGAGTAAGACAATACCCGATTCCTTTTTGAAAGTAAATTCTTTTGTTAAGAGATTCAAGGTAAGATTTCCTGACCACATCATCTTCAACAGCAGACACAGGCATTCCTTTTCAAAATTATATCACTTTTGAAGGTTTTAAAGTGGATGAAGAACCCATGACTTCTCTTTTGTATGACCCTTCTTTTTACAATGGTCACACACACTTAATTGTTTCTATCACCCTTTTGATAGGCACTTAAGGTTTGTAAGAGCTAACTCTATAACATTCGTCACGTCAGATCCATCAAATGATTCATCGGCTTTTCAAGCCATAGTCCAATAACCCGTAATCTGGGTCATTAACTACAATCCAACACGAAATCTAAACGGTTTACTTTATCAAAAATCAAATTAGAGTCTTACAAGTAAAACGAACCAACTGAAATAGTCTTAACATAAAAATAGAAACGAAATATAAGCGTAAGTCTTATTGAACTAAAGAAAACACCAAAAAATTCCACTCCCCAAAACATGGCATCACACCCAACCGTCTACTCCAGCAACTCTCCAGGATTATCTACAAAACAAACAACAGAGGAGGTCTGAGAAATTGGCTCAACACCAATACCCAGTCGAGGCGGATTCCAGGAATGCCGCTATCTCAACTTATACTAACACAACACCAAAGAAACAAGTCCAACGTTAATAACACCTTGCACCCAAAGCCCAAAGGCTCTTAAACAATTAACACCATTCGTGCTTAACGAGCTCAAACTCCTAAACACATACGGGACTCAATACCCCATAAGGGTGTCCCATGTACCACTTTGGAGGGCTCGTCACACCCTCCCCGACGACAAGGACGTCCCACACCCTACACGCAAAATCCCTATAGAAACTACTACACACATAGCCATCATACACAAGCTATGTTTTCGGTTTAAGTGATAACCTATCTTCTAAGTACTTTCAATCGCATCAACACAAGCCATCCGTCAGATCTACTCTACCTAGAAAGATACTATTACCAAAGGAATCATGTCTTGATATTGCGGTAGAATAGAGTAAAGATCATACCAGTCCTCACTTTAGTCTAGATCTGAGATACGGGAGTAGATCTGAGATACATGAGTAGATCTGGAGATTCTAACGGTAAACCTGGAGGTCCTGCACACAAATATAGGGTTTCAGACAACAAATCTAGAGAGAGAGATAGAGAGAGAGAGCATATCTAGGTTTCGGGCAATAGATCTGAAGAAAGAGAGACAGAGGGAAGATCGGATCGGATCTACAACTTCTAACGGATCAGATTTGATCTAACCTTTATGAACGCGAAGAACAGAGAAAGACGACGATTAAGGGTTCGGGAGCGAAAACGGAGACGATCTTAAAATTCCGGTGAATTTCCTAGCGAGGTGTGGCCGGAGACGGTAGGACGGCAGCAGGTGGTGGTCGGTCGGCGACGGTGGCTGCTGGTCAGCGGTCGGTGGCGGTTGGGTGCTGGTCAACAGTCTCCGGTTACAAGCAAGACTTCGCTCCTTGCCTTTTTGTGATCAATGAGAGGGGCAGCTCCTCTTTTTATATGGGAAGATCCTAGAGTTTCCAAAATTAGTGAGTTGGGCCTTTGGATTTTAGCCCATACCCATTTTATTTTGGGCCCTAGGATTTGGGCCATAACAATTCTCCCCCACCAATTGAGAATTCGTCCCCGAATTCACTCTGCCAATGGGTTCCGCGAACAACTCTAGATATCTTAACCTAAATTGCAGCTCAGGTTCCCAAACTTCGTCTAGAATTCTGTCTCTTTCCCATCAAACTAGTACCATTTTGGTTCTCTTTCCATTCAACTATGTCTCCCGACGATCTACAATCCCGAATGGCTTGCTAGTCACTGACCAGTTACAGTTGACATCTGATGGGGGCTTTGGCAGGATCGATTATGGTTCACGAACAACCTTCCATAAAATAGACACATGGAACACATTGTGAAAGTCTGATAACTCTTGCGGTAACTCTAACCTATTCGCCACCACACAAATGCTCTCGACTATCTAAAATGGTCACATATACCTTTGCCTCAACTTTTTCAGCTTGCGGTTGGGATCGTTGTCCCGGAATTTCCTCATCTTGAGATACACCAAATCACCCACAGCAAACTCCAAATCCTTACGGCGCTTGTCTGCATAACTCTTCTGGCGGTCGTGAGCCTGTTTTAGCCTTTCCTTGAGAAATGCCACTTGCTCGACCGTTTCTTGAATCATCTCCGGCTCTAAGTCACGCCTCTCCCCCAACTCGGTCTAACATAGGGGGTCCTGTTGTTGTAGGCAAACTCGACCAACGACAGAAACTTAACTTAATTGCCTTCCCAATCCAACACACATGCTCTTAGCATATCTTCCAATGTGTGAAAGGTCCGCTCACGCTGTCCACCGGTCTGCGGGTGATATTCCGTGCTGAGAAGCACCTTCGTACTCGTCGCTTTTTGAAATGCTTGCCAGAAGATATAGGTGAACTTCAGATCTTTATCTGAGACGATATTGACAGTAACATGTGCAACTTCACTATGCACTCTACATATTTCTGGGCGAGAACCTCGGTTCCATCTGTTTTCTTTATATCCAGGAAATGTGCAGACTTGGTAAGCCAGTCCACGATTAACCAGATTGTATCCTTCCTTCCCGTTGTTATTAGTAGCCCAGTCACGAAATACATGGTCACCATGTCCCATTTCTATTATGGTATAGGCAACCCTTGCAACAATCCGCTGGGAACCCTCTTTTCTACCTTGACTTGTTGAAAATTTTGGCACTGTGAAACCCACGTTGCTACATACCTCTTCATACCTTCCTAATGGTAGTACTAATTCAGATTCTTATACATCTCATGGTTCCCAGGGTGAATCGAAAACTGCGGCTGATGAGCTTGCCTTAGAATCTCGTCTCTAAACTCCTTGAGTTTCAGCATAAAGATTTAGTTCTTGAACAAGAGTGTACCATTGGTCGCGGTGTGGTACCCAATCACTTCTTTATCAACCAATGCTCGCAGGGTGCCATCCTGCGGTTGGGCTTCCTTGATCCTACCCAGAAAGTTGGCTTGGTCCAAAGCCGTCAACCCAGTGATACCTTCTTCGACTGCAGGTTCGCTACGGTAGCTGAGAGTTCCTGCACTTCCTTATTCCCCGACACGGCAATCTTTCTTTTGCTGAAAGAATCAGCCATTTTGTTAGCCTACCCAGGGTGATACTCGATCTCAAGATCATAGTCTGCTAGAAGTTCCATCCCTAGGCGCTGCCTCAAATTAAAATCTCCTTGGGTGAAAACGTACTTAAAACTCTTATGGTACGTGAATATCTGCACCTTCTCTCCGTACAGATAGGCACGCCATATCTTCAGCGCAAAGACCAGTGCTACCAACTCCAAGTCGTGGGTGGGGTAGTTAACCTCGTGCTTCCTCAAATGTCTCGATGTGTAGGCTATCACATTTTCTTCTTGCATCAAAACACACCCTAATCCAACTGCGGATGCGTCCGTGAAGACTACGTATGGTATTCCTGGGCGTGGTAGTACTAACACTGGAGTATGAGTCAACAATTTCTCCAGTCGCTCAAAACTCTGGGCACACTTTTCCGACCATACGAACATGACATCCTTTCCTGTCAACGCTGTCAATGGCTTAGCTATGCTGGTGAATCCCTCCATGAACTTTCTGTAGTACTCGTCCAATCCGAGAAAACTACAAACATCGGTCGCGTTCTTCGGTTATGTCAAATTGGTAATAGTTATGATCTTTTCTGGATCCACTTCTACTTTGGTTTTCGAGATCACATGGCCTAGGAATCCAATCTTCATTTGCCAAAAACTGCACTTGCTGAGCTTGGAGTACATTTTCTTCTTTCTGAGCATGTCCAAAAATATCCAGAGGTGCCACTCGTGCTTGTCCTTACCGCTCGAGTAGACCAAGATATCGTCGATGAAAACGATAATGCACTTATCCAAATACTCCCAGAAGATGTCGTTCATCATCTTCATGAATGCTTTTGGCGCATTGGTCAGTCCGAACGGCATTACCACCAACTCGTAATGACTATATCGGGTACGGAATGCCATCTTCGGAATGTCCTCCTCTGCTTTCGGATCTGATGGTACCCCAAAGCGAGAACGATCTTAGAGAACCATGAGACTCCTTTAAGTTGGTCCAGAAACTCATCGATCCTCGGCAGCGGGTACTTGTTCTTGATGGTCACCTTGTTCAGGCCTCAGTATTTAATATTGAGTCCGAAGATTTTGTCCTTCTTCATGACAAACAAGAGTGGTGCTCCCCACAACGAAATGCTCGGTCGAACGAATTCTTTCTCCACAAGATCCTCTAATTGGTTCTTCAACTCCGCCATCTCTGCGGGTGCCAAGCGATAGGGAGCCCTCAATAGAGGCGCCGTCCCGGGCTCTAGCTCTATCGTAAAGGCATCCTTTGTTTCCGGTGGTGGTCCTTTCAATGGTGCAAATATATCCTCGTATTTCGCAGCTACCATAATGGTTTCCAAGCTCGGAGCTTCCTCTTCCTTTGTCATCTAGATGGTTGCTAGAACGCCTCATTTCCTTTGATGATCAGCTCTTCTGCCTGCATCATGGATATGATTGATATCCTTGTCTGCATTTTGATTCCCTAGAAAATGGTCCTCTCCTCTCCGCGAGGAAAAGTGACGAGGAAAAGTGACGGTAGCCTTGGTGAAATCCATTACGGCCTGATGCTGAACTAGCCAATCCATTCCCAGGATGACTTCATAATATCCTAACTCCACTTGTGCTTGATCCACATGTAAGTCTACTTCGGCCACCATTACTGGCACTTCATAATTCCCTCGACAAACATGCCCTTAAAGGTCTATCATGCCTTCGGCCCGTGACATTCCTTTGCTCACTCAAGAAAGGCCCCTTTGCTGTACCTTGAGATTTAAGTCACCTTAGGATAACAAACTCCACCTTGACGAAAAATCTCAACAATGTCACCTTCTGACTTTTCTAACATCTGAGGGGTCACCATCTTCCTCTAGCACCGGAAGATCTGGAGTAGCTCAAGACAATGTCTGAACTTCCCCGTAGGAACCGGCTTGGTCAACATGTCAGCTGCATTCTCCAACGTAGACACCTTCTGCACTCCCAACTCCGCAACAAGTCCTCGCACCCAAAGTGCCTCCTTAGCTGCCTCGCCCATTGCCATATACTCAGCTTCTGTAGTTGACATGGCTACAAAAGACTGTAACACGGATCTCCAGCAAATAGGTCCTCCTGATAGTGTAAACACATATCCCGTAGTGGACCTTCTATTATCTAGATCACCACCGTAATCTGAATCAACAAACCCCACAACTGATGCACTCTCCTGACCGCCAAACATAATCCCACAGTTAGCAGAACCCTTCAAATACCTGAGTATCCATTTCACTGCTTCCCAATGATCTCTTCCAGGATTCGACATGTACTTACTAACCTGACTAACTGCTTGAGCCAAATCAGGCCTAATGCAAACCATAGCATACATTAGGCAACCAACCGCACTTGCATAAGGAACTTGTTCCATATCTTTGATGTCTTCAATGGACTTAGGACACTGCTTCGCTGAGAGATTGAAGTGATTCGCCAAAGGTGTAGAAACTGTCTTTGCTTCTGACATGTCAAAGCGTTCTACCACCTTCTCTATGTAGCTCTTTTGAGAAAGCCATAACCTCTTAGAGCTCCTCTCTCTGCGAATCTCCATCCCAAGGATCTTCTTTGGCCCGTGACATTCCTTTGCTCACTCAAGAAAGGCCCCTTTGCAGTACCTTGAGATTTAAGTCACCTTAGGATAACAACATTGATTTGGGCTATGGAATGCATGAAGTTTTCAATCAAAAACATATCACATTTGCAACGTAATGTTCGGAAGTGGTAAAAATAGTGTCTGAACCGGAGAACTGGCCAAGCCTTTTATAGTTTACGTAGAAGAGTTGAAATGAGGAAGGTCTTCTTTGTGACATTTGATCTCAAACATATATCTCACACAAAGAACCAGACGGCAGATAGGCTAGCACAGAGTATCATCAGGCAGTCATTATGCATGCATATCAGTCTGGAACCACCGGTATGGATGATAGAAAAAATAGAGTTCTAGTTTTCTTTACATTTGTTGTCAAAAAAAAAAAAGAGATAGGACTTATAACTTTGTCCAAGATGAGTAAAAGAGAGAGAGGAGTTGATGTAGTTAAGTATGGGTGGCAAAATAAAATGGACTGGTAAAACTTAACTTCATCAGATTCAAATTTTGCCAAGAACACCATCAACTATATTTTAACAACCTATAGATTCAAGAACCCAATGAAAGTTTTTATGAAGCTTAAAAAAGTTGACGGAGCTACCTTAGAGCTTGCTCTCACCAGGGGGTTTCAAAGGAGTTTGAAAGAGACTTGAAAATATGTAATGAAACTAAAGTTCAAAAAAAACTATGTAATGAAACTCATGAAACTTTTATAGAGGAACTCTACCGAGCCAAATTTTGAAATATAGCCTTGAAATTATGTAACATTTTGAAGCTTCAACTAGATTTGGATACTATTTCAACCCGGAGTGTGATTAAATTTGTGAATGTATCCTATATAATTTTAAAATTTCATAATTATTTATGGTTTACTTGTTTTTATTTTTTGTTCAAACAAGACTACACACACAATATGTTTTAGGAAGATGAAACAATTTTTTTTTTTTTTAAATAGAGAGTTGAACAAATTAAAATTAGAGAGAGAAAAAGACGAAATATCCTCAGGTAAGATACTGAGAGCGTTTTATTATCGCAACAAACTTACATATTAGTGCCACATACATTGAGACAACTATTATTACATAGAGCTGACAAAGTCAACGATTTCAACCACATCATGGAGCAATGAGTTGGAGTTAACCACCCTACAGTTCTGCCGTATCTGTCCTTGAGATCCTGTGAGAGGCGTAATGTTTCCCATTCTATTCATCGCCTCCACAAACGCATTGAAGAACTTTTGTGTACCATCAGCGTATTCTCTCACCAAGGGGATTGTATCAGTGGCATTGGGGCTCGAGAACAGCTCTTGATCGGTTTGGATAAGTCCTTTGAGCTCTTTCAGATTTACATAATATTTGTTGTCAAAAATCGTAGGTGTACGTAGATCGAAATCCACTAAAACGCTCTGGTTACCATTACGAGGGCATAGTCCACGAAGCGTCTGGAGGTACGTAGTGTTAAGGGTAGGATCGGGTAAACCAGTATTGCTAAAGTTGTATAGCCTGTCCATGATAAATTGGCATTGGTTTTTACCAAACGTGTGACCACCTAAGAACAAAATTAAAAGGAGAATAATTTGGTTACACTAGTTACACCAAACGTGTCTTTGTTATTATTTCTAAAAAACATATATATTTACCGGAGAGAGCAACGAGATCAGAAGGACGGTTAAGGCCGACATTGCTAAAACTGGCTTTAAGTTGTGGAAGCGTGAAGAATGGAGCTGGAAGATTTGCGTTAGAAAGATTAAAAAAAGCTTGCAGGCTGTCTCGCCTCCCCAAAGGAACCTTCCATGAAGGACCTCCTGCCTAAAATATCAAATTTCAAAATAATTATTTATTGCGAAAAATAATGTAAAAGTCTCGACGGTTAAAAAGAAAAAGAAAAACATATTTTCTCAACTTATCTTCGATACATGTCCAGTATTTTAAAACAAGGGTAACAATAAATATAAATTGTCATGTTTTAACAACTTCCACTATTTAAGTTCTTTCTTCAATCATGTTTTATCATGTTTAATATAATACGATCAGTGACACCTCTTGTCGGAATTTAAAACAGTGTTTGTCAATAATGAATTAAAGATGTTTGAATTATTTGGACTATATTTTTGTTAATTGTGTCAATAGAGCATACCAATTTGACAGATTGTTGAGCAGCGATGGTAAGAATATCTGCACATGAAACAGTCCCCGGACATGCTGCCTCCACTGCTGTTTTCATTCTATCGATCACTGGAAATCCCCGGGCCGAGTTTGCATTTGGCGCAGCGTCTTTTTCTGTTCGAAACGATGTTGTGTTGTCTAACAAGATCGATGCATCACAACCCTTTTACAAACCAAAATAATTAATCACAAATTAGTCAATAATAAAGTTACCTCCATAATCAAATCTGTCACCGGTTAACACTGTGAGATTACATTTCACTAAAATCATTTATTCAAGCAAGACCCAATATATATATATATATATATATATATATATATATATATATATATATATATTAGATACAAATTAGTATGCACCCCTTTATTTTAGAATAAATAGTTCTTTTAACACAAAATTCAAAACGTTTTTTATTAGTCTACAGTCTACACTAATATTTTTTTTTATTGGGTGTAATTTCTAGTTTATATTAATGTTTTAAGAAACATTACACGTTATAACAATTGTGCTATTGTGCTAACGACTCCACCTGATTCGAGAGGATATATTGAAAATTTTCTTGGACATATTAGACCAAGAACAATGGGGGGTTTTTAGGGAGAGGGGTTTTTAAAAAAATTATAAAATAATACGTGGGCCCACAGCATAGTTAAGATACAGGTCCTTAAAATCCTTATATAAGGACCGATCCTTACACTGTTCACGCCACGTGGCGTATAACGATTGGTCCTTATTTTTTTAATAATTTTTTTTTTTTTTAAGGATCCGAAAAAAAAAAAAATAATAATATTAATTTTTTTTTTTTAAGAACCCCAATGGGTTACACCATTGGGGATGCTCTTAAAAAAATGATATAATGGATTTTGAGGAGTTCATGGTATGCTTGAGATGTTTGAATGATTTTTTTTTTTTTTTTTTGTCAGCTGATGTTTGAATGATTTCTAAAAACTTGTTTAACCATATCAATAATTGATTGATATAAAGTGTAACGTGTTTGGTACGGGTCCATGCTCTTATTATTTATACTAACAATTCATGTGTTGCTGATTTGTTGATATCCGTTTGATATATGTTCTGGAATCATTTTTATATACATGACTAATTAATAATAAGTCATCGTTGACGACAAGAACTATATTCGACAGTAAAAATCAAATCTAAGTATTTGATGTTTTATGTTGATAAAAAAAAAAAACAAATTTCGGGATCAGATCCGTTAGGCCGCGGACTATTATTGTAGATATGGTATCATCTTAATTAATACCACAAAATATATATTATTAAATGAATATTTTAAACTTATAATTAAATTATAAATGCATATACTATATAACCCACGTGTTATGTTGTCTTTGCCAATATTCATAACTGACAAAGACTTTTTTTTTTCTTGATGTTTCGGAAATCAAGTAGATAATACATGTTGACAACAAAAATCTAAAGAATCAAAAGACTGCCACAAGGAACTATAGTATTTTTCCAAAAAAAAAAAAAAAAAAACTATAGTAGCAAAATATAGTTTCCTTTATATATTCTGAAAAAATAGAAAATAAATTAATATAATTTTACGATTCTAATGTACACATAAATTATGAGCGAAAGTCTACTACGAAATTTGAAAAGTAATAGCTTACATTAACGAAGCAGTCGTGGAAGTGAAGACGAAGGATGCTCGCGGCGATACGAGGATCGGACCTTAGCTCGTTGACTATGGTATCCCGGACGATGTTAAAGACGCTAGGGCATGTAGTGTCATAGAAAGTAGGAGTTAGTTGAGCACTAGAGAATGATGAATGAAGCATAAGACATCCCACTGTTATAAGGGTTGTCAAAGCTGACAACGAAGACAAAGAAGAGGAATGCATTTTTTTCCCTCCGATTCTGATTTGTTAGAGTAGAGAAAGATGAGGAAACCACATATCAGAAAGAATCCTTTTATAGACAAACTGGGTCTAACTTGTAGGCTTCTCATTTCGTGACCAATTTTCTATATGTTTTCATATTTATAAAAAAAAATGATTTCTATATTTTTTATATGTCAACAACTATATGAAGAATTTCTACACTTTTTCATATATTTATAAAGAAAATTATATACTCTTTTTTTGTCGGCAAATTATATACTCTTGTATGTCAACAACTATGAATATCTATTGGGGAAATTGCTTAAAATGTCCTCAAACTTGAATTTAAATAAAAGTGTACCCCCAAACTTGAATCAAATATAAAACTGGTTTTGCGGCCTTATGAAATTACTGCGCTGTCTTTACGACCAATCAAAAAAACGTCAAACGCAATTACCATTATAACCTTCGACTATTTCAGACTTCTATGGATGTCTGAGATGTCAGACTCCAATAGAAGTCTGACACAGAATTAATTACTAAATTTAAATTTTAAAATTATTAAAAAATATTTTGTCAAAACTTTTATATACATAAATTATATATAAACAATTAAGTAGTATATAAATTAAAATTTTATAAAATTGAGTCATATTAAACTATGTTAGTTAAGTATGCTTTAGAACCCTACTTTGTAATGGAACATAATGGAACATTTACATATAACTTACAAATAACCTTAGGGTTAGTTAGACTCATGGTTTAAGAAATTCACATTTGAAAAAATATATTTGCACATGTATGTTATAATATTGATATAATTAACGAATTTGATGTGTCCTAGGTGTTTTGTTTAAATATTTTTCGATGTTAAGTGATAAATATTAAATTTAGGGTTTATCAGACTTTTATAGAAGTCTGAATTTTGGGGTTTCGTAAATACATGGTGTTTTTAACCAAATATACTTTAAATGGTTAAAATTGACTAAATATTATGTAATTTTAATTTACATATGTCCAAAAGTCCCATATTTAATTTATGTATCCGAAATTTTCCTCAAAATATTTTTTAATAATTTTATAATTTAAATTTTTAACTTAATTATCTCTCAGACTTCTCGTACATGTCCTTACTGTTGTTAGGTGGGAATAGGTTGTTAGCACCCGATTAGAACAGCTCATGCTTGGATTGGTCCACCTCGTATCTCCTACAGGGGCATTGTCTCCCTGCGCCCGTACGAGAAGTCTGAGAGATAATTAAGTTGAAAATTTAAATTATAAAATTATTAAAAAATATTTTGAGGAAAATTTCGGATACATAAATTAAATATGGGACTTTTGGACATATGTAAATTAAAATTACATAATATTTAGTCAATTTTAACCATTTAAGGTATATTTGGTTAAAAACACCATGTAGCTTGATCTATGTTTGACATATGGAGTTGGATATCATATTTTCATATGTAGGGTTAGGCTGAGGGTTTGTGAATTTTCATCCATGTTGTTACATTTGCATATACTGGTTAGGTTGTGACTATATTAAACGAGTTTGATGTTTTTGCTAAGTTTTCTATATAATATGATGGTATTTAAGTAGTAATTAGTAGATTTAGGGTATATCAGACTTCCATGTTAATCTGATTAACGTACATGATTTCTCAGACTACCGAAGAAGTCTGACTAATCTCGACCAAAAACTAAACCCTACTTGGGAATTTACCCCATATATAAACGGAAGTTACCGACATTAGATCGTAAAAGTCATTATCAAACTTCTCTCTCTAAAACGGAAACACACTCCCTCTCTAGATACTCTCTAAATACCCTCTAATAACTCTCCGCCAACCCTCAGCCGCCACCGCTACCGCCGTCGTCATCTTCTTCATTCTTGTAATTATCTCTTCTTTTCGTCTCTCCTGACCAGTCCATACACCGCCGCCATCATATTCTAGTCTCTTCGTTCTTTAAATGTTTGAGATCTATACGAAAGAAGTCATTTTTTCTTTGATATTTGTCTAGATCTAAACAGAAATTTGGTTTTTATATATTTCTCGTATTAGATCCGTACGGTTTTGAGTTCGAGTCATCCCCTTTTTCATATGTACTTTGTACTTCGTCTAGATCTGAATAAAACTAAAAATAGATAGATTTTTATATATTTCTCGTTTTAGATCCATGGGATCCATACGGTTTTGAGACCGAATCATCCCCGGTTTCACATGTCTTTTGTCTAGATCTTAACAAAAAAATTGGCAAAAAAATTGTTTTTTTATTATATTTCTCGTTTTAGATCCATACGGTTTTGAGTCCCAATCATCCTCTTTTTCACATGTCTTTTGTCTAGATCTGAACATCCCCAACAAAAAATAGATAGGTTCTAGGGCCCCTAGGTTCTATGCTTGAGTTAGAATCTATTAGAAGTCTGAATTTGGAATTGTTTTTGTTCAGACTGTTTTAGAAGTCTGACTTACAGTCGTTTTATTGTACACAGGATGGGGCGATTCAGTCAGGTTCCAACCTCGAGTAGTAGTAGTTCATTCTCAACTTCCACATTCCGACAAAGATCCGGTTCATGCAATGGATTCCCCAAAAAATGTTTATGCGGTCTGGACCCTGTCATGCGAACATCCACTACAGCCGATAATCCGGGAAGAAGATTCTTTGGATGTCGTAACTGGGATGTAATTGCCTTTCTCTTCTGTTTTGTTTCGTTTTGACTTATTCGAGCTTATTTTCGGAATTTGAAGATGATATTGCATATTTAAAATGTGGCTGTATAGGATGGTGGCTACCATATAATGAAGTGGTGGGATGAGGCTATGATGGAGGAGTTTCACGAGTTAAAGCTGAGTGTGGACCAACATGGCGAACAAGTTGATTACATCTTCCTTTGTTATGCTGAAATTGACTGTGTAACCAACTTGCACGATGAGATCAAGAAAGCGCAGGCAGAGATAGCTCAACTAAAGGAGCTCTTGACTGAGAAACCATCTAGCCAGACGGTGCGTGGCGCCAAGTATGAGTATCTGATGGTTGCTGGTGCTGTTATCATCGTCCCGATTATCTTGAGGGCTTTTGGTTTCTTGTAATATAAGTCCTATGTATCCAAGTACAATTTTATGTATTATAAGACGAATTTTAGGGTTTTATCCAATTTCTGTTCATTCATCATCGTCCAATTTCATTCATCATCCAAATCTGCGAATTGTCAGACTTCAAAAGAAGTCTGACTAATAAATTATTTTCCTCAAACTTCGTATGGAGTCTGAATCTACAATAATTAGTTTTAAGACTTAAATGATTTTCCTCAGACTTCGTATGGAGTCTGAATCTACAATAATTAGTTTTAAGACTTAAATGATTTTCCTCAGACTTCATATGGATTCTGAATCTACAATAATTAGTTTTAAGACTTAAATGATTTTCCTCGGACTTCGTATGGAGTCTGAATCTACAATAATTAGTTTTAAGACTTAAATGATTTTCCTCAGACTTCGTATGGAGTCTGAATCTACAATAACTAATTTTCACCAGACTTCGCGTGCGTAACGACACGTGGCCTCTTGCATGCCCGGGAATTTAAATATTTTGTAAATTAAACGGGCGGGAGTTATGTAAAAAGGAGACGAAAAAAGCGCGGCAGTTACGTCTGCAGTAAAACCGTCCGCCAGTGGTAAAACCGTCTTGTTTTAACTGCCCCCTATGAGACATATATAAATATGATTTTTTAACCTTTTTTTTTACAGTTTCGCAGGAAAGATAAAAAAAAAAAACTATTCTCTCTCAAATCCACTCAATCGACACCGTGCACTTTTTCTGGGTATCGTTTCCAGATCTGGTTTCTCTCTGCTCCGCCGCTTACATTCGACGGTAAGATTAATCTAAAACTTCTTCGGGGGAATTCTAAGTTAAACTATTAGTAATCAGACGGCTGTTGGTGTCTGATTGTAGATCTCAGACTCCAGGTGGAGTCTGAAGTCTGAAGTCTGAAGTCTGAGCTTTTTTGTCTCATACTTGCGCTGAGCTTTTTTGTCTTTTTTTTCTAAATTCCAGATCTTGTGGGGCCCCGATCTTGTTTTACTGTAGCTCATCCGTCGTCTTCCTTCGACAGTAAGATTCCTCGACTCTTCTCCTCTTCTATATATTTACATAACTATAGTTGGCAGACGGCATAAGATGTCTGACTGTGTAAGGCCCTCGTTGTTTCAGGTTTCCGTTATGGAAGATGTTGAATTCCCACAAAGGATGTTCACTGCCGGTTATGAACCATCTCCGGATAAAAGCATACACTACTTTAGTGGAAGGAGAGATCTGATAACTGATGTTAAACTAGCGCTGTTACCGGCTGAATGGCAGGAACTCCTCGATTCAGAACTTGGCGTTTTTTTGAAATTCCATGAACTGAATTTCAAATGGTGTTCAAGGATGGTGCACTATATGCTCTGTCTGCAGTTAGACTGCAAGAAGAAGTATGAGTTATGGTCTCTTTTCGGCGTTAATCCAGTTAGGTTTTCCCTGAATGAGTTTCATGCTATAACCGGACTCAAATGCGACTATATTGAGAACCTCGAGTACCCTGAAATTCAGTATACCGATGAGATGAGAGAAATGTGGAAGCTTCTTAGGGTGGATTTCGATTTAGGCCCAAGTTATACGCAACTAATGGATGCTTGTACAAGATGTTCTAAATGGGAACCGGAACAAAGGATATGGTTGGGCTATCTAGCGATCTATGCAACCTTCATTGAGGCTCATCACTGGACAACCTCCACAAGGGGTGACATGTCCAAGCTTCTGCTGTTTCCAGGATCGATACAATCCTATCCATGGGGACGATTCGCCTTCAAGGTTCTGATAGATTCTGTTAAAGAGGCAAACAGAAAACTCGTGGATGGAAAAAATTATCAGATCGGAGGTTTTGCTGAGGTCCTGAACATCTGGATATACTGGGCATGTCCCGCTATGGCGACAACTTATGGAGAGCCCTTTCCGGATGCCCCAGACCTACCATTGCTGGCGTACCAGGGATCATGAAGTCGAAAGAAAGCCGACGAAGCCTTACGCAAACAGGTATTTCTTGTACTTATGAACTCTGACTTTTATGTCAGACTTCATATGAAGTCTGACACATAATGTCAGACTTTGTATGAAGTCTGACATAAAAGTCAGACTTCGTATGAAGTCTGACACACATAATGTCATACTTCATATGACCCAGTCTCGTATGATGTCTGACTGGTTGATATTACAAATGCTTATATTTGTTTTTCTATGTGACTTGTAATTTGCAGACCCGCGTCAACAGCTTCGTAATCAAGGAATACGATGACATGTTTCCCGTATGGGACAACCCTGATGAGGAGGACGACAAAGTTGAGAACATTGTGAAGGCAATGTTCGGACAGCTAGGGACTGTGCATTGGAGGTGGGGTTCAAAACACTGGAAGAGCGAAGGTGTGTTCAAGACCAGAGCTGGAGGTCCTGTTAAGCTTGAGATTAAGTCTGAGAAAAATGCTGATCAGACTGGTGAGAAAAAGCGTAAGGTTGTGGGAGTCAAGAGGAAGTTGTTGCAGGTTGTTTCTGATGATGAAGATGAGGAAGAAGAGGCTGAGGTAGTTAGCAAGAAACTTAGAGTAGGGAAGGCTGGTCCTACAAATGGGGATGTTGTTCAAATGATTGAGGGTTTGCAAAAATCACTTGAAACTCGGATTGATGTATTGGTAGATGTTTTCAACGATGGTTTGCGTCTGATGGGTATCAGAATTGATGATCTTGCCAAGATCGTCCAGAGTTTGAAGAAAGAGAGTGTTGGAGTTGAGCATAAGGAGAAAGACCAGAAGAAAGATTCTTCTGAAGTGAAGGAAAAGGAGAAGAAGAAAGCTGGTACTGGAGGGAAAGGAAGAGTGAAGAACGCAGAAGCAAAAACTGCTGCTGTTGCTGCTGCTGCTGCCGCCGATGAGATGAAGAAGGCTGGAGTTGGTGAGGATGAAGAAGATCCAGCTGAAGATCTTCAGGTTCAAGAAGGGGTAAAAGCTGCTGCGGTTGATGAAGAGGGAGGAAGAAAGAAAAATGAAAGGCCTAAGAGGAACCTGAAGAAAGTTGTACTGAAGGTATCCGAACCTGAACATGCAGGGAAAGCGAAGCCTAAAGTAGCAGCAGATAAATCCGCCAATCCCTCTAAGGAAATCATACCGATTGCGACTGATGATGGGGTTAGTCTCCAAAACCCTCAATCTCTGGATACAAATAAGGAAAAGAACGTTGGGCCTAAGAGAAGTAGCAGGCTTATGAAGAAATCACTTGAGGGGAAGTAGCCTTCTATTGCTTTATGAACATTGTAAAGGCTGAAGCATAATAGTATTTGTTTTTTTTTCCCATTGGTTCTTGTATTTGCTTTGAACATGGATTCCTGGCATTAGACTTATGTTGCATTGGCTTGCTATGATTTTTCGATGGCATTTAGCACATGTCAGACGTCTATGGATGTCTGACATGTTATGTATTCTAGTTACCAGACGTCTAGTGAAGTCTGGTTCTTGTGTGAATTTTAGTTCGAACATTATGTTTAACATGGGTTGTCAAATTGTCTATGCAGAGTATACCCGATGGCACAGATCCGAGTGTCATGGTCGTTGCACGGTCGGCTACGGGCATAAAATTCGATTCTACGCGGCAGTTTAAACAGGACACTAAGCAGGCGGCAGCTGAAGTTTACATGCAAGCAAAGGCAACCCAGGTTAAACAAAAGGAGAAGGTGAAGACTCCAGCTAAACCTGTTGTCCAAGCACAGGTTCCACCGAGATATGACCCTTGTGCTGCTATCACCAGGATGCAAGTGAAGGCACTTAATGATTACAACAAAAGACAGCCGTATGTGTTGATACTCTGCTTAGATTGTAAGTATGTACACCTAACTCGATGTCTAACAAGTGTATTGTTCTTTTGTAGGGGTTATCCAACTAGGGAACTGAACACATCACTACAATGGTATTACGATCTTCGCACTCCAAAGGAATGGCTGCATGACACGGTCAGTATTACTCCAATGGTTATGAATTAAGAACTCCATTCCAATATGGATGTATATTCAGACTTCCAAAGAAGTCTGGTTGTTTATTCAGACTTCCAAAGAAGTCTGGATTTATACTCAGACTTCCAAAGAAGTCTGATTGTATATCCAGACTTCCATAGAAGTCTGATTGTATATCCAGACTTCCATAGCTGTCTGCTTGTGTTTTTTTTTTTTTATATTAACACATGCTTGGCTTAATGCAGCAAATTGATGCGGGTATTGATCTGTTGAGGCTTCGCCAACACAGCCATCCGGAATGGTTCAGGAGCGAGAGGCTGTATTTCATTGACACACTCCTTCAAGCCTTGTGGCGTCAACACTATCCAACTTTTATTAGTAGTGGTGCTGGAGGGAATGAACCAGCCGCAACTAGAATGCTTCCTGCTGGTTGTTTTGATTACTTCACTGGTGACCTACCACTATTCTGCAAATCACCGAAGGCTTGGGCGGTGGATATTGATTATATTTACACCGCACTGCACACTGGCGGAAATCATTGGGTAGCAATTATGATTTTTATCCCGGATAGGCACGTAACAGTATGGGACAGCATCATTAATGATAGGACTGATGAGTTGGTCGGAGCGGCAGTGGCACCAATCTGCGAGATGTTTCCTTATGCGATGCACATCTTGAAAATACCTGATGCTGATGGATGGCCTTACCCAGTCGATCGTTACACCCACTCGATTGTTAGGAGCGACGATCTTCCTCAAAACAAACAAACAGGTGACTGTGGAGTGTTCTGCTTGAAGTTCATCGAGTTCCATTCACTTGGAATGGAGTTTCCAAAGTATCTTTGTGATAAGAACATCAAGTCAATCAGGGACAGGCTAGCTTTTGACATATTGTTTGAACTCAAGCGAACAAGTGAAGAGAAACGTTCCGAGTATGCTTTGCTTGACACCTACGGTGATAAATAGACCGCCTCTATCTTTTGCATTCCTAAACAATACATATCTATGGTGGTTGTAAAAAACACATCAATCTTTTGGCCTACTTTTGTGCTTGTTTTTTTAGTTATGTAACAAACTTAAGCACTAATTCTAGTTATGTTTATTACTACGCTTGTTGAAACAGAACCCAAACAATTGAGACAAGTTTAAATATTAGAGTTCTGGAATACATCACTACGTCAGACTTCAGTGAACCCTAAAAAAAATATCAGACTTCTGTAAACCCTAAAACTTATCAGACTTCACTGAACACGAACACAAATCAGACTTCAGAAATCCCTAAAACATATAAGATTTCAACCATTTCTAATCAGCCTGAGGTTGTGGACAATTAGGTTGTTTGTGGCATGGTTGTTTGCAGTTCGAACAACAATATTGCTTGTGTAGTTTCCGCGGTTTAGTGCTCTTCTTCTTGGCGATTTCTAGCATAGATTGTCATCTCGACTTCTTTTGTCTTCCAGGCTTCCGCCTCTCTTCCGGCGGATAGACACGCACGGTGTCATGATTTGCCTTTCCGGTAACATTCTTTGGTAAGATGTTTCGCGAGTATGCAGCGTACAAGTAGTCCGTTCTGTCAGATGGACATACAAGGGTAGAAATGTGTAGCTCAAGTTCCGGTGCAGCGCATATGGCATGTGAGCAAGGTATCTTTTCGTAATCCCAAACACCACATTCACACTTCTGATGTTCCAAATCAACAACACAATCCCTATGTCCTCCCTTAACAACGAACTTATACGTATCTACGCGTTCTGCCGTCATCATATCTGCATAATATTCACGAATAGCCAGCAAATATTCAACTCCTCGGCTAAATGTTGTTGAGAGACTCATTGCATCTAGCCGCCTTTTACAAAACCACGTCCCTAGTTTCTCTTGTATAAACTCTAAAAGGAAAGATATGGGATATCCTTTTGCCTTCTTAACTGCGGAGTTTATAGACTCAGCAATGTTGCTCGTCTTTATGTTGTACCTGTATCCACCAATTTGAAAGAGGTTAACCCAAGTAAGAATTAGAAAGTATCATAAAAACATTATGCTTTCGGACTTCTCCAGTCGTCTGGAAAAATAATCAGACAGCAAGAGAGGTCTCATAATTGTATCAGACATCATTAGAAGTCTGATAACTATTGTCAGACCGCTAAGTACCTGTCTCCGTTGAAATGCACGCGTGACCATAGACTCACATCCGCCTCTTCCAAGTAATCAACAAGTTCAGGATTTGCCGCTCGTAAGGAAGCCATGTTTCGGTCGAAATCGTAAATTGTATAAGCGTAAGCCGCGTTTTTCACCAAGTACAGAAGATGTTTTCCCCTGAACTTGGTAACAATATTATTTTGTAGATGGTAATAGCATATCCCTCGCTGTGCCCAAGGAAAAACTGCTTCACACGCATTCTTGATCGACTCACATCTATCCGAGACTATGACCAAAGGATATTGGTCTGAAATGCATTCTTTCAGTTTGGTGAAAAACCATTTCCACGAGTCATCGTTCTCAGAGTCTACAATTCCAAAAGCCAACGGAAATATTTGAAAATTTCCGTCTTGTGCGGCCGCCACTAGCATAACACCGCCATACTTTCCATTAAGATGAGTACCATCCACCACAATGACTCTTCTAAGATACGTAAACCCATGTATGGAAGCTCCAAATGCTATAAATAGATACTTAAATCTATTCTTCTCATCTAGCTCAAGCCCAGTTACTGTTCCCGGGTTGGTTTGCCTGATTCCATGCAAAAAAGAAGGCAGTCTCGCGTACCCATCTTCCGCTGTTCCTCTCACAATCCTTTGAGCATGTAACAATGCTCTGTATGCGGTTGTGTAGCTCATCCTAATCCCAAACTGCTTCTTCATTGATACTTTGACATGCTTTGGTGTTATCCCCTCAATCATACCAAAAGTTTCAGTAAACAACCAACCAATATAAACTGGAGTAAAACGTTTGCGCGTAGACATCCGGTCCGCCATCGAGCATGAATGTGTTTCTGAATAGATCATCACCCAGTACTTGTTTGGTTCGCTCTTCACACATGCTCCAAGCATCCACTTGCATCCTTCCACACGACATTTAGCCACAAAACGTGTCTTGTCAGACTTCTCTGTCCTAAATGCGAATTTCTTCATTATCGCCGTCAAACGTAGCTCTAATATTAGGTCTTTCTTGCTATCAAAACACTTATTGAGAATGATACCCTCAGATAAGTCCCTTTTGCGAACACTCTGATTATTCATACTCTCCAACTCATATTTCTTATAATCTTCATCTTCTTCCACATCTACATCTTCATGTTTAACTTTCCCATATAGGGTATAATCAGCATCGTCATGGTAAGCCTCAGCGTGTTCCATGAAAACATTCTCAGGCACATCCAAATTACCAACACCATCATTACCACCACCACCACAAACAGAATCCTCCGAGACTGAGTCCACATATTCCGCATTCCAGTCTTCTTCTTTGTCATCTTCGTCTACATCTTCAGATTCATATTTGTCATCATGATTCACAGCATCTTCATCATCCATACGGGATCGGCTCGAGACACATAGACGGATTAAATGCGTATTAGCTAACTCAACCATGCTCCTTACTTGCCTATCATTTGTGACATAAACCGGAGGGCTATCCGGATCCATTTATTTCAAGAGTGCTTCCGGCAATGGATATGATAACTCCACCAGGTCGGTTTTCTTGTCCAGCATATAATCATCTTGTACCATCTCAACTAGTTCTTGATGTGTAGAACCATCACGCAGAGTGATAAACCGCCCTCCTTTGAGCTTATCAACCACAAAATGCCAAATCTGGTCTCTCACAACCCATTCACCAAAATTAACAGGTAACTGAACCATTATATGTATAAACAAACACGTATAAACAACATTAGAGATCTTTTGGGAAAAGCCAAACTTCTTTGTGAAGTCTAATGGGGATGCTATTAGCTACATTGCCAATATTATTCAAAAATTTATTTAAAAATAATTACCATATATAAGAATGTAAAACTCACGCAGAAGGAACATATAACACTAACACACATTTAAAAAAATTAATGTCAACGAAATTAATCACAATTATACAATAAAAATGCATTTTAAAAGTTTGACATATTTCAGACGTCTATAGAAGTCTGCTTTCTATATAACCAGACGTCTATGGTAGTCTGAAAAAGAGGGTATATTTGCAATTGATTTTGAAATGCCAGACAGCGGATGCAGTCTGAAACAATTCAGACAGCGCAGGCTGTCTGCTTTGGATGTTTTTAAATTTTTTGTCAGACAGCTCAAGAAGTCTGAAAAAGGGTAGTTTTGCAATTGATTTTGAAATGTCAGACTTCTCGCAGAAGTCTAAAAGTAACCAGACTTCTTCCGAAGTCTGAAGAAAAAGTAGAGGGTAGTTTTGCAATTGATTTTGAAATGTCAGACATCTTCGGAAGTCTGATATCTCATCAAACTTCTTATGCTGTCTGACAATTTTTTCAGACAGCGAATGAAGTCTGATGAAAAACATCGCATTTTCGAGCGTTGACCAAAATTCAATTGTTCAGATGTCTTTTGCCGTCTGGCAAAGTTTTGGAAATTCAGATGTCTATAGCCGTCTCAGATTATTTTTCTTATTTTCAGACAAATTTACATGTCTGACAATTTTTTCGCTTATTTTGGTCAACGTTTGAAAATTTGGGTCAATTGCAGTTTCTACCCCCCATTATTTTCAGACAACGGATTCCGTCTGACAAAAAGTCAAGAATCGGTCAATTTCTTGCCAGACTACATCAGAAGTCTGACAAAAAAAACAAATTTGAATCAATTGCAAAACTACCCTCTTCTTATTTGGACTTTTTAACGATGTATTTTTTTGTTTTCAAAGGAATTTAACAGACTTCTATGGAGGTCTGGCAATTGAAAGTCAATTGCAAAACTACCCTCTTGTTGACCATATTGAGGCTTACGAAAAGATGCAGACTACAAAACCGGATCTGAAAATCGACGATATGAAAATGTTCTTACCAATCTCCGATTTCCATTTGTTTTTAGCCGCGTCGATTTCCCAGAACGTCTAAAATCACCGAAAGCCCCAAATCCGAGACGTGTTTTGCTGTTTTTACTAGATGATAAACGATTTCGCTACTTTTGAATCGAAAAATATCAAAAAATCCCACAAAATCAAAGGGGAAAAGAGAAATCGGTGAGGAGAACGTCCGAGCTCAGATTCGTGAGCTTTAATTGAGCTTTAATGGTGAAAAAACGAGCTGGATTACACATTAACTCGTCGGCGATGGTGGGTGTCGTGGTTGTTGAGCATTCACGGCGATGGCATTTTCGTGAATATCCAAAACAAATTTGGGTCTTTTTGTCTTTTGATTTCAAATATCAGACTTCAAATAAAGTCTGACGATGGCATTCCTGTGAATATCCAGATTAATAAGGGGATATATTAGCGATGGAGAGGAAGGAGAAGGCCGAGGGTATAATCAGGGTTGACTTCAATTTCGAGGGCATTTTTGCAAACGTCCCATATCTATTTGAGATAAAATTGTTACTAAATTACCAAATAATGTTAACTCGACTAGAATAATACTACAAACATCGCCTAGAAATCGAATGATATGTGGGATGAGACCATATTATATGATTTTCTTTTGGAGCTGGAGTAGGGGTGTCAAAATGGATAAAAGTTAATGGATCAACCCAATCCAATCCAAACTATGGAGTCTAATGGATAAAAATATTGGATGTAAATGGATTAGTGGATAAAATGAATAAATGGGTTTAATGAGTTGACTTGAAAATGGTTTGGATTCAAATGGATAATGAGTTATCCATATCCAAACCAATAAAAATTTATAACCAACATAAATTTAAATTAAATGTATAAACAAAAAATAACTAAGACAAATTCTAAACCAATTTCACTAGATCAATTCAAACATATTTTTTTTCTCATCTCACATTTTGATTTTCTCATTAAGCTAATTTTTCTCTTCAAAACCAAAAAATCATATTTCTCTATTAAAACTACAAAACAGTAAATAATATTTGTTATCAAAACCACAAAATCATGTTTTCCCGCCAAAACTGTAAAATCCAGTTTTCCCGCCAAAACCGTAAAGTCGAGTTTTTCCGCCAAAACCGTAAAATCATGTATTCCCGCAAAAACCTTAAAATCATGTTTTCTCGCCAAAACCGTAAAATCGTGTTTTACCGCCAAAACAGTAAAGTCGAGTTTTTCCGCCAAAACCGTAAAATCATGTTTTCCTGCAAAAACCATAAAATCGTGTTCCCCCCACCAAAACCGTAAAATCGTGTTTTCCAACCAAAACCGTAAAAATGAGTTCCCGCCAAAACCATAAAATCGTGTTTTCCCGCCAAAACCGTAAAATCGTGTTTTCCCGCCAAAACCGTAAAAACAAGTTTTCCAGGCAAAACCATAAAAACGTGTCCCCCCGCCCCCAAAACCGTAAAAACGTATTTTCCCGCCAAAACCGTAAATTTGAGTTTTTCCGCCAAAACCGTAAAAACGTGTTTTCCCGCCGAAACCGTAAAATCGAATTTTCCAGCCGAAACTGTAAAATCGTGTTTTCCCGCCAAAACCGTTAAAACGAGTTTTCCCGCCAAAACCATAAAAACACGTTTTCCCGCCAAAACCGTAAAATCGACTTTTCCCGCCAAAACCGTAAAAACGAGTTTTTCCGCCAAAACCGTAAAATCTAGTTTTCCCGCCAAAACCGTAAAGTCGAGTTTTCCCGCCAAAACCGTAAAACGTGTTTTCCGGCCAAAACCGTAAAAATGTTTTTTCCGCCAAAACTGTAAAATCGAGTTTTCACGCCAAAACCGTAAAAATGAGTTTTCACGCCAAAACCGTAAAGTCGAGTTTTCCCGCCAAAACCCTAAAGTCGAGATTTCCCGCCAAAACCGTAAAGTTGAGTTTTCCCGCCAAAACCGTAAAAACGTGTTTCTCGCCAAAACCGTAAAAACGTGATTCCCGCCAAAATTGTAAAATCGTGTTTTCTCGCAAATACCTAAAATCGTATTTTCCTGTCAAAACCGTAAAATCGTGTTTTCTCGCCAAACCGTAAAAACATGTTTTTCCGCTGAAACCGTAAATCGCGTTTTTCCGCCAAAGTCGTATTTCTGTAAAAACTTGTAATATGAGATTAGAGCTAAAACCAACAACCCTATTTTATTTATAAATTAACCATTATTTAGTTTATTTATTAAAATATATAATAATCTAATTTGATAATTATTTAAATTCTAAAGTATTATTAAATGGATTAACTATTAACCCATTAAAATAAATGAGTTATGAATTGACCCAATCTATTTGATAAATGGATATGGGTCAATCCATAAACCATATACGCTTAAAACCATTTGGATATGGGTTGGTTCGGATTGGTTTATCCATTTTGACACCCCTAAGCTGAAGGATATACAGTCTTCGATCCAGAATCTCTTATTCATAAAAAAAAAGAGATTGTTTTTCATTGTGTTATTTTGTCTAAAAACTTGAAAAAACTCTACACACCACAAAAACACCAAAAATATCTCAAACACTATGAAAAGTTGGAAACCGATAGAAACACTTATAAAAACTTGAAAATCAGGGTTAAAACTCATAGAATTAAAATACTGCCGAGATTGTGGATGTCTCCCTCCTCATTGATCGAAAAGATGAGATTCATCTCTATCACCACCCTCACTCTCTCGGGGGAGCTCTAGTGAAACATTAACGAGAAAGTTTACCACAAAGAATAACTTCATACCCTGTGACTCCAGATCGTCATACTAGAATAACACCAATATTTTCATCAAGTCCAGCGATAATAAATGTCTGAATGAGCCTCTATGTTACCAAACTAAGGTGGTTTCTTGGGATCTTTGAAGGAATTTCTAGCAGTTCTAATCAGGATTAGCAACCCTAGTCTGAATTCCGAGCCTAGGATCTAAGGTTCATGTAATTGAATCTATGGGATCTCAGATTTACCTGTTGATTTGCAGCGGAAGTATTAGCAGATAATCGAGATCATGAAGCGCCTCAAGTGCTGCACCTCTACTGGTATCCTCACGCACACAAACTGGACCGCAGGGATGCTAGTGCCTTACAGAGATCTAATCTCCAGAGAGGTTTATTTCTGTGTTCTGGTGGCTGTCAATTAGGTTAGAGACGAGTTTAGATCGACCATATATCTTATATATGTCGGCTTAAACCACAACGGAATTAACTCCAGATTAAACCGTATTAATCTGGTTAAACCGAGAGTGCATCGATCGATGCACTAACTGCAACGATCGACACTGCCCCAGAACATTGATATCAAATGCATATCAAATATGCATTCATTGGATCATTACATTAATGATCAACCTCGTCTTTAACGCCCAGTTTGCTTAGGTGTGTGACCCTGTAGGATCATATAACACTAGCAATGAGTTCTCAACTCATTGATCATAAGTGGCTTCTAGCAAAGCGTTATGACTACCTAGTGTTATGTGATTGTCTCATCTCGACTATACGACTTTCACTTAGAGAAAGTACAATAGATTTCAGGACATTCCCAACAATCTCCCACTTGTACTGGAATCATCTATTCCTATAATCCCTTTGTAGCTATATCTCAATCTAGCATAAGGCAAGAACTGTGTCATCCTTATTAAGCCAGATCACGTTTATCGAATCCCGATTTGTACTGATAAAACAAACGACTGACAATCACATCGTTTGAGCGCGGCCACGCATTTCCAGTATCAAATCTTCGATAGGCCCATAGATATTTAACTCCTGTTATATAGGAGGTACAAATCCCATCTTGTTCCATCCATGTCTCTTTTATATTTCATGATACGCCTAATCAGTGTCTTTATGATCACCAGTTACGGCTGACGTTTGACAAAGTCAAGACGAACCAATCCATATAAGAGAGAACATGACGAACTCAGGTCTAAGGACTACTCTCTTTAGTCGTAATGAGAAACTCTTATGACACTCATATAACATCTTGTAGAGTTCTCATTAACGGGTCAAGTCCAATCATGTGTTCTCTAACACATATCTATGTGATTGACTTTAATACACTTATTAAATGACTCCATGAAACATAGTCATCAGTCACCTCACATACTAGTCTCACGTGGTTGTTAGTGTCCCATTTTAACAACCTCGACTAGGGACCATTTATAATTTATGTCATTTGTTTCTCATAGGGTTTCATGATCAAGTCACATACTTGATAACCTATAAAATGTCATAAATTACTTTGGGACAATTATTTAATAACACAATTAAATAATGCTGAAACAATTTCATTAAAATAACATAACCAAATTATGTTTTACGAACATCAAGTCATAACTAAAAACCAAATATAACTCCCACTGAAAACAAGATCATATCTTAAGAAATCTAATGCCTACAACAGTTGTATGAAACTCATGCTTAGGTCTTGGGAGGGGATCAGCAACATTCTCATCCGTAGGGACTCTGCTGATCTTCACATCTCCTCTATTCACAATATCACGGATAAGGTGATATCGCCTTTCTATGTGTTTGGATTTCTGGTGTGATCTAGGATCCTTTGCTTGCGCAATGGCTCCATTGTTGTCACAATACAAAGCCACTGGCTCAGAAATGCTAGGAATCACACCAAGTTCAGTGATGAACTTCTTGATCCAAACAGCCTCCTTTGCCGCTTCAGAAGCAGCGAGGTACTCAGCTTCAGTTGTGGAATCTGCTACAGTGTCCTGCTTGGAACTCTTCCAGCTGACTGCACCGCCATTCAGGCAGAAGATGTAACCAGATTGCGATCGGAAATCATCTTTGTCTGTCTGAAAACTTGCGTCTGTGTAACCACTTACTACCAGCTCATCACTTCCTCCATACACCAAGAATTTATCTTTAGTATTTCTCAAATACTTCAGAATATTCTTGACTGCTGTCCAGTGACTTTCATCTGGATCCGATTGGTATCTACTCGTCATGCTTAAAGCACAAGCAACATCTGGACGAGTACAGAGCATGGCATACATGATGGATCCCAACGCCGAGGCATAGGGAATCCGACTCATGCGATCTCGCTCAGCAGGTGTCTCAGGACACTGCTTCTTGCTGAGACTTATGCCATAAGACATTGGTATGAAGCCCTTCTTGGAATCTTGCATTCTGAACCTGTGTAAGACTTTATCGATATAAGTGTCTTGACACAGTCCAATCAACTTGTTTGATCTATCTCTATAGATTCTTATTCCAAGAATATACGCGGCTTCTCCCATGTCTTTCATTGAAAAACAACTTACGAGCCAAGTCTTAACAGACTGTAACAACGGAACGTCATTTCCGAGAAGAAGTATGTCATCTACATACAACACGAGAAATGCAACTGCGCTCCCACTAGTCTTCTTGTAAACACATGGTTCTTCTTCGCTTCTGATGAAATCAAACTTTTTGACTGCTTCATCAAAACGAAGATTCCAACTCCGAGATGCTTGCTTCAATCCATAAATGGATCGATGAAGTTTGCATACTTTCCTAGCTGCATTTGGATCGATGAAACCTTCGGGTTGTGTCATGTACACATCCTCTTCCAGAATTCCATTAAGGAAAGCTGTTTTCACGTCCATCTGCCAGATCTCATAATCATAATGAGCAGCTGTTGCTAGGAGAATCCGAATGGATTTAAGCATGGCGACAGGTGAATAGGTTTCTTCATAGTCAATACCATGAATCTGTTTGAAACCTTTTGCCACTAGCCTTGCTTTATATATATGAATATTTCCATCCACATCAATTTTCTTCTTGAAAATCCATTTACACTCAATGGGTCTTGCACCATCGGGTAAATCAACCAAAGTCCATACTTGGTTCTGTGACATGGATCCCATTTCGGATTCAGCGGCTTTCAGCCACTTTTCGGAGTCAGGGCTCATCATCGCTTCTTCAAAATTCGCTGGCTCGTCAGTGTCAATGATCAACAAATCATGACAATTGATTACGAGAAATCCATATCTCTCGGGTTCGTGACGGATCCTTTCGGATCGGCGAATTTCAGGCTCCACAGGCGCCGTCTCTACAACTCTTTGTAGATCCAACTGTTGCTCTTCCTCTACGGGTTGAGCATTTTCCTGCGGTTCTCGAACTTCTTCGAGTTGTACTTTACTCCCACTGTTTCTCTTGGAAAGAAATTCTCTCTCAAGAAAGACGCAGTTCCGAGCAACAAACACTTTGTTCTCGGATTGGTTGTAAAAGTAGTATGCCTTGGTTTCCTTAGGATAACCAACGAAGTAGCATTTATCAGATTTGGGTTCGAGCTTATCTGTAATTAACCGTTTGACATAAGCTTCGCAACCCCAAATCTTCAGGAAAGACAAACTCGGAACATTTCCAGTCCACATCTCATGTGGTGTCTTTGCAACTGATTTTGACGGAACCCTATTAAGTGTAAACGCAGACGTTTCTAGAGCGTATCCCCAAAAGGATAATGGAAGAGTTGAGAGACTCATCATTGATCGAATCATATCTAATAAAGTCCGATTCCTCCTCTCAGACACGCCATTCCATTGTGGTGTTCCAGGAGGAGTGAGTTGTGAAACAATTCCACAATCTCTTAAATGATCTCTGAATTCTTGGCTTAAGTATTCTCCTCCACGATCTGATCGAAGAGCCTTAATACTTTTACCAAGTTGATTATGTACTTCATTTTGGAACTCTTTGAACTTTTCAAAGGACTCCGACTTGTGTCTCATTAGATAGACATAGCCATACCTGCTGAAATCATCAGTGAAGGTAATGAAGTATTGAAAATTTCCTCTAGCACTTGTGCTCATTGGGCCGCACACATCCGTATGTATAAGGCCCAATAGGTCACTGGCCCTTTCATTTGATTTGTTGAAAGGGGCCTTAGTCATTTTGCCCAGTAAACAAGATTCACATTTCTCACATGATTCATAATCAAATGAGCCCAGAAGCCCATCACTATGGAGCTTTTGGATCCGTTTCTCGTTTATGTGGCCCAAACGACAATGCCAAAGAAAAGTCTGATTCGTGTCATTTGATTTGAATCTCTTGGTGTTAATGTTATAGATTGGTGTAGTCTGGTTTAAAACATAAAGCCCATTCTCTAATGGGCTGCTACCATAAAATATATCATTGTAATCAAAAGAACAACATTTATTCTTAATTGAAAACTGATATCCTTCCACATCCAAAATAGGAATGGAAATAATATTTCTGCTTATAGCAGGTACATAGTAGCAATTATTAAGCTTTAAAACCAAACCAGAAGGTAAAGACAAGTTATATGTTCCTACGGCTAATGCAGCAACTCTTGCTCCATTCCCCACGCGCAGGTCCACTTGTCCCCTTTCCAACTTCCTACTGTTGCTTAGGCCCTGCATATTTGTACAAATATGAGCACCACAGCCGGTATCCAATACCCAAGAAGTAGAACCAGAAGTAGTAACATTTACTTCTATAACATAAATACCTGAAGATGAAGTCTCGAAAGTGTTCTTCTTCTTTTTCTTCTCTTCCAAGAATTTGTTGCAATTTCTCTTCCAATGCCCAGGCTCTTTACAGTAATGGCACTTATCAGTCTCAGATGGGCCCGGCTTGGGCTTCGGGGCTGGCGCAGGCGTGTCCTGGTTCTCAACCTGGACTGCCTTGCCCTTTCCCTTGCCTTTGCCAAGTTTCTTAAACTTCTTACCCCCTTGTACCATAAGTACATTAGGAGTGCCCTTCTTGATATTAGGCTCAGCTGTCTTGAGCATGCCATGCAGTTCAGTCAACGTCTTCGTCAAGTTGTTCATGTTATAGTTCATAAAAAACTGATCATAACTTGACGGCAGTGACTGCAGAATGATGTCAGTAGCCAACTCTTGGCTAATGGGACAATCCAGTCTCCCCAGGTTATCAATATAACCCATCATTTTAATGACATGAGGACTGACCGGACTGTCCTTTGGTAGCTTGCATTCAATGAGAGATTTAACCGTCAGGTATCTCTCAGTTCGTGCTTGCTCCTGAAACATGCTTTTCAGGCTAGTAATCATCTCCACTGGCGACTCCACGTTCTCGTATTGCTTCTGCAAGTCCGATTTCATGGTAGCCAACATGAGACAATTCACATCGACCACATCATTGGAATGCTTATCCCAAGCACTCCTTTCTGCATGTGCAACATTGGCTCTCGGTTTTTCAGGGAGAACAGTTTCCAGGACATAGTCCCTTTTCTCCTGCTTGAGAACAATTCTCAAGTTCCGATACCATTCGAGAAAATTCGATCCATTTAACTTGTCCTTCTCAAGGACGGATCGCAGGGAGAAAGAGTTATTATGAGTGTTAGTCATAGCTGAGAACAAAGAAAGGAAAAGGTTTAGTTATGATGTTCAAGAAATGAGAAATCTTAACCTTTAAGAAAACTCGCATTATATTCAAAACAATGTTTCCTCAGATGAATATAATGATCCAAGAACCATACTTCACTAAACTTGAGTGAGCCACTGGCTATCACCCAAATTTAGCTATCCAGGTAAGCAACAACTTTGCTAGTTATATCCAATATAACTCTTGGTTGTGGATCGACATCTCATGTCCAATCCACCTGATGTCTCTGAGCCCAAAACGATTTTGATGGCCCAGTCAAGTAAACCAATCTTCTCAGTCATGTAATTGTTGACGTCTTGCACTGCAAGTCCATCAACACGATTACCTCTGTCTTACTCATGAAATTGTGGACATCTTGCACTGCAAGTCTATTGCACAATTAAATGGGTCTTGACAGTTGACAAGATTGGAAAGACATCAAGTATCACTTGATATTTCATTGAGGAACGGAATCATTTAAAACGTTCAGTTTTATCATGTTTTAATTCTTATAATTAATTGATTCATCTTGCTTCGGTTCTGTGATTTCAGGTTCAATAACCTAATCAACAAGTCTGATATCGACCGACACTACTATAGTGTCGATCGATGCAGGATAACCAAAAGTAAACCGCGATAACCGATCAATCCAATTGATCCGGTTTTGAATACCGGTCAGCATCGATCGATGCTACATTAGCATCGGTCGATGCCAACCTAATCAAGACAATCGCAATTAAACCATTCACAGTGTTCGACCATCTTTAACCAAGCTCGATAACCGGTCCAATCCAATTGAACCGATTCATCAATCTCGCGAGGTTTGTGTCGATCGATGCAACATTTGTGTCGATCGACACTAGGCAAAAACTGAGTTTTATTCGGGTTTACGCCCTGTGTCGATCGATGCCGGATTGGCAACGATCGACACCATGCGAAAAACCCTAAATTTTATTCGGGCTTTCGCCCTGCATCGATCGATGCCGGATTGGCATCGATCGACACCATGCGAGAAAACCCTTAAACGTTTTCGAAACAGAACCCTAAACTAGGTTTTCAGGAAAATGAATTTTAGCAAGTTTGTATCAACCATACACAGATTCAGATTCAACCAATCTAATCAACATGCTACAAATTCAATGGAACCCTAAAGCTCTGATACCACTGAAGGAATTTCTAGCAGTTCTAATCAGGATTAGCAACCCTAGTCTGAATTCTGAGCCTAGGATCTAAGGTTCATGTAATTGAATCTATGGGATCTCAGATTTACCTGTTGATTTGCAGCGGAAGTATTAGCAGATAATCGAGATCACGAAGCGCCTCAAGTGCTGCGCCTCTACTGGTATCCACACGCACACAAACTGGACCGCAGGGATGCTAGTGCCTTACAGAGATCTAATCTCCAGAGAGGTTTATTTCTGTGTTCTGGTGGCTGTCAATTAGGTTAGGGACGAGTTTAGGTCGACCATATATCTTATATATGTCGGCTTAAACCACAACGGAATTAACTCCAGATTAAACCGTATTAATCTGGTTAATCCGCGAGTGCATCGATCAATGCACTAACTGCAACGATCGACACTGCCCCAGAACATTGATATCGAATGCATATCAAATATGCATTCATTGGATCATTACATTAATGATCAACCTCGTCTTTAACGCCCAGTTTGCTTAGGTGTGTGACCCTGTAGGATCATATAACACTAGCAATGAGTTCTCAACTCATTGATCATAAGTGGCTTCTAGCAAAGCGTTATGACTACCTAGTGTTATGTGATTGTCTTATCTCGACTATACGACTTTCACTTAGAGCAAGTACAATAGATTTCAGGACATTCCCAACAATCTTGTGTGGCCCCTTTGAGGAGCGGAGAAAAACACTCAATACATGTGTTGTATACTTGTATTATATGAGGTTTCTACATTTTCTGTCTTTCTTGGAGCGCCTTGGGCCCTTGACTCTAGAATAGAAGAATTTCAGAAAAATACCTCCCAATGTTTCCCAAAACGTTAGTAGTAATTTTGTTTTTTTTTTTGGGTGAAAATTACTTCTAATAGTACTAATTTTAGGTAGAGCAATTAGACGTTGTACCACTTCTTAAGTTACAATTAACGGTGCTGACTTTTATTGTAAGTGTCATCAAAGCCATGGTACTTTCACGTGTGTTTTGTTATAAAGGCCTTTGCCACTCATTGTGCGAAGTCCACCTGTGCGTGACTGTTATATTAAGGATTTAATTTAAAAAAAAAAGAAAAGAAATTAGGCCGCGCTTGGGATTAAGAAAGAGAGGATAGTTAATGACAAATTACTTTTTATAGTTTCGTTAACATAAAAATTTTAAACATAAACTGTAAAATTTAAATAAAAAACAGTTGGAATCCAAAACAGTTTTTACTTCGTCGTCTCCGTCGCTGAGAAAATACGACAGACAAAGTGTTGTTCGTCGGAATTCTACACCGTCCAGGAAGAAAGTTCTGGTTTTGGAGAACCAATGTCGCTAAGGAGAAGCAACATCGATCACGTCGCAGAATTAGGTTAGTTAGATGGAAATTGTGATTTAGTTTTGTTGTGGACTTCTATGTATAATTATTAGGGATTGTCGGTTGCTAGTTAGCCTAATCCGGCTGACAGCATGTTTGTTTTCTAAAATTTTGGTTGGGTTCAATTTGGTCTTCAGTTGGGAGAAAACCTAATCGAAACCCCAATTTTGGTTGATTTCTACTGGGAATTGAAAGCGTATTGTTTTATCCAGTGCGACTGTGTAGTTTGGCACTGTTTCTGGTCCTGTTTATGTTTCCCGCTCCGTTTATTGTTATTTTGAATGAAATTAATATGGTGGGAACAATTTAAAAGTGAGCATATGAAAGTTATAGTACTGTATGGACGTTCATTATAAAACAACTAACTTACATTCGATTTTCCTCATACGCAGCTCACCTTGATAAAGACTGCATCCCACCGTTTGAGGACGATAATGATGTGTGTGACCGTCGGTTACCGGAGAGGTGGTTCATTCACAATCACTATCCAACGGGGAGGAAAATCCATTCGTACTCAAAAACTGATTATTTACTTGAGTTAGCACTTGCTTTGAAAGATCACAAGAAAGTGATGGAGGATATAACGTCATCTCATTTTGGAAAGTTATTCGACATTCCTCTCAGACGACTCGTATTTTCAGGCCAACTCGTACATGGTGTACTTGCACGTCAACTTCAATGTCAGAGACGTCATGAGGCTTGGTTTGTCTTCGGCTCTCAACTCATCAAATTCTCTTTAAGGGAATTCTGTTTATTAACCGGTTTGAAATGTGACCCGTATGAGAAATAATCTTTGGAACCGGCTGAAACAGGAGTAGATGAAAACGAGGGTGAGGCCGTGAACCTTTGTGATGAACAGCCCGTAGAAGAACCACAAGGTATGTGTGTGCCAAAAATTTTAGCAAAAGGTGAATTTGATGTTATGTTAAAGCTAATTTATTAAAAAAAATTGTGTGGTGTAATTAGTTGGTCCAAGTCATTGGGATACACTGATTGGGACGAGGAAAGAAGGAAATATCGATCAGCTAGTAATACATCTTAAGTCAGAGGAAAAGATGGATCTTGGAACCAGGTTGCAGCTTGCTCTTGTCATATTCGTTGACGGCGTAGTTGCCGTGGAAAATCAGTACAGGAAAGCGTGTAAGGAGACTGTTGTACTTGTCAAAGATGTGGACAAGGTTTTAGCATATCCATGGGCCCGAAAGTCCTTTGAGCTAACAATGCAAAGCTTTACGAAAACTGTGAAAAAGAAGGGAATGAAGGATAGGGTCACAAAGTCCTAGATAAGCTTACGGGGATTTCCAATAGCTATTCAGCTCCTTGCCCTAGACTTCAATACGCGTTCCTGCAGTGGGCAAAGATGTCATGAATGTCGAGAGTCTTCCTCAGGTATCAACCTATTTTACTTGTATGTGTGAACGTATAAACATTCTGTTTTTGGGATATGAACGTACATAATGGAGTTATATTTATATATGTGAATGTATATACATAGTGAAGTTATATAGCATAATGTAGGAGTAATTGTGGTTTTGTAGATGTTGTTCATTGACAAAATTATGTTATTTGTTGCAGGTCACTGTAGATTCAATTCTTCATGTTGATGATGAAGAAATGGATTGTAAAACTTGGGAATGGAGTGATGATGATGAGGAGGAGGATGAGAGATAGCTTATCTGGAGTCCATTCTTAAAGATGGAAATGCGTCCTTACAGCTCAGTCGTAGATCCTGGCCCGGATGAGACAGATCGTGCCCTAGGGTGCTGACAACAGCGGAGATGGAACAATATCAGAAAAACAAAGAAGAGAAAGAACGAAAGAAGAAACAACCAAATGGAAAAGGAAAGAAGAGGGCTAAAGGATTTGATGAGGATGGTGACCCATCTCCGGCAGCGAAGAAGACCTTCTCAAGTAGGGATGAAGGGTGGTTCAAGGAGAGAGTCGGTGATTGATGACGCCGTGGCAGAGGCATTAGCAAAGATCCAATCTATGTGGGCAGAGGAGTGACGTCCGCAGGTGGAGGCAATCGTGAAGGATACTGTTGAAAAGATTTTGAAGAACCACAAGTTAGTTCCGTTGGAAACAAAGGATGAGAGGGAAAAGACAAAGGCTGGTCTTGGTAGCCCTGCTGCAAAAGTGGAAAAAAGAAGAGAAAACGAGTTCGGTTTTTAACGGATGAGTCTACTGTGGCCGACAGCCAAATTGGGAAGCCTTTGGAAAGAGCTAGTGGCAGAGGCGGCGGTAGCCCGGTTTCCCTTACGAGGCGGTCCTCTCGATTAACAGAGTCCCTGGGATCGATGCGTAAGCAGCAAAAATCAAAGAAGTCGGAGGTAAAAAATTTGTGAACCCTTAATCATTATATGAACGTCCATTTGTATATAATCAATATTTGAAGTTAATCTGTTCGAATCGTATAAGAGATCCCATCTAACTTACCCGGAGATATATCTTCCGACGATTTTGTCGATCCACTTTCCAGAACACGTATTGAAAATGTGGATAACATGGGTCAAGTTGGGATAAGTGTTAACACTAAGAAGGCGGCCCGTAAACAGAAGAAGCTCAGGTCCCAAAGACTTAGTAAGATGAAGAGACTGGATGAGGTGCATGTTAGCGTTCCTGACCCTGCAGTAGATGTCGGTACAAGCAAAGATGTGTCAGTAGTTGTTACGGTTTTATCTAATATTTCGAAAATGTTTTATGAACCACTTTTCCCGTATATGAACATTCATATTCGATTCTGAATACATTTGAAAAATTGCGATGTTTGATTCTTATAGGACCTGGCTTCTAATTTGGATCAAGAGTTTGTGCATAATCCTACGACCGTAGATCATGTCTCGGACAAGGTAGGTTTTCCACTTGTTTACAGATTCCCGTGAGCTATTTGTGAACATGCATTTGTGGTTACCCAGACATGTCTAACTTGCAATGTTTTATTGTTATAGGAACCGATATCTAACTTTCCCCAACAGTCCTGTTTGGACAATGAGGTGGAAGCCAATACTGAAACACCTGCTATAAGTGTGGGGAGGGGTTGAATAGCTAAGGGTCGAAACCCGAGTGGTAATCAAAAGAAGCGCAAGCATGGGAAACTTTCGAAGAAAAAGAAGTTGAATAAAGAGCCGTTTTTTGAAGACCCGATAGCCGCATCTACTAATGAGATCCACAACCCATCGGCCTCTACAAAACTCCCGATATGATCCCTAAACTTCACCCAATTCCGAGATGTAATTTCGAAAACATTAACAAACGCACATTCACCAGGAGCATATGGATGATGGTTTGGACCCTCTGTTTACATATGCACAGGTTCCGGATGTAGTAACATTCTCTCGTCTTACCTCAAACCTATCTTAATTTTTCTATTTTGTGAACCATCAAAGATAGCTGTGAACGTGCATTTCTCATTATACGAATATTTGTTTGCAGAGTCCAGCTCCTACAATTTTCCAGGACCCGATGGACGCAACCACTGATGAGGAAATCGTCCAGGAGGCCATGATGGAAATGGCATGGAGTAAACTTAGCTCTGTGAACAATCACATGTATCTGTGAAAGATCAAACATATATGTGAACGTACATTTATTTTTAGACACACATTTGTTTTGCAGGGTGCATCTGCTACAATTGTCCAGAACAAGGAGGACACAGAGGCTACGGTAGAGGATATCATAAGAGAGGCTATGGAGGAAACAATATGGAGTAAACTTAGGTCTCTCATCAAACATATCTGTGAACATTGACTTTTTTTTAATACAAACTTTGGTTTTGAAGGGTCCAGCTGATACAACTGTCCAGCTCCAGGTGGACATAGACGCTACAACAGATGATATCGTAGTAGAGGCCATGGAGGGAACAATATGGAGTAAACCTTTTGTCTGTGAACGATAAAACGTATATGTGAACATTCACTTTTTTATACGAACTTTGGTTTTGCAGGGTCAAGCTGCTACAACTGTCCAGCTCCAGGTGGACATAGATGCTACAGCAGAGGATATCGTAATAAAGGCGATGGAGGAAACGGTATGGAGTAAACTTATGGCTGTGAACGAGTAATTAAATCTGTGAACGTACACAAATTAATATACGAACATTGTTTTTGCAGAGGCCAACTGCTACATCTGTACAAGATTCGGAGGTGACAACCATGGACGAGGAAATTAGTGAGGATGCATTGATGGAAACAATAATTATTGAACTGATTGCCATCAACGCTTAGGGACCTTTATTAACGTAAACTTATCTGTATATGAACTTTCATATTGCAGGAACGAGGCGGTACAACAACGCATGAGGCGATGGACACATCTAAGGATGATAGAGCCCAAAACATCAGTGAACGCTTGGACCGAATGAATATGGTTGATGAGCCATTGTGGGAGGCTACGGCGGATGAAGACATCTCTCATCGTTCACCGGTCCAGAATACCTTGTAATTTGGTGTTGCCCCTAAACGTAGTGCCCCTCAATGTAATATCGGTGGTTGAACCCAATGATGACGTACTGGAGGGGAGACTGAGTAAAGATTCAGAATCCTGTTTATGACTCCCCTTTCTTGAATATGTTTGCCCCGAAAGTTTTGGGGTCACACACCATTCACCCTCTAGAAGATCTTTCGTACGAGGAGTCGCATAAAGCAATCAGGGACGCAAAAAGGGTGCTAGGGAGAGGGTTAGTGATTAACAACCATTATCTTCTCGTTTACTACCACGTAAGTCTTTCTCCTACATGCATAAGAAAACACTTGTTTTGTATCCATAGAAATAACTTTGACGACGGGACAAGTTCCCAATACAACGGTTTTCAATGGTCTAGCCACAGCCAAAGTGAATCTTGATTACGAGGTAAGTTTTCTTGATTGGTGGACTACACACTGTACAACCTGAAAAGTACAATATTATTCATTGCTAACATATTTTGGGTCATGCACACAGCAAATGAGAACTTTTTGTCGCTTATATGGAGTAGACAGGAAGAAGAAAACGTCCAAAACAAAATAAGCATGGTGGATTCTCTTTTCCCATATACGTTGCTCAGGACATTCGATCACTTCCAAGCTGAGTACTTTAATTCTAGATGCGGCGAGGGTCCGAGTTATTCAAGTGGGATACATTGTTGGTTGAATACGTTTTGGGCAGTCAAGACATTGGTTTACCTCAGCTTCTTATGGGCAGAAAACGCCAATACCATCTACATGCCGATGCGTTGGGCTGATGAAAGGTGGGTAGGACTGGTTTACTTGATACAAGGCGTGGTGACACAAACAAAGAAGAGGTCGCCGAGATGATGGCCCCAATCACTACGATGCTGCCTTACTAAGTGAACCAGATTGGGAGTAAGAAAAAAATCAAAAAGGAAATGAGACCTTGGAAGTTCAGGGAAGTTGATTACGTCTCTCGCGATGAAGCCGGAGGAAACAGCGGTCCAGTTATCATCAAGTATTTTTAGATGCTGAGCAGTTATAATAGTATTCAAGAGATGCGGTCGATCGATAATGCGAAGATGATTCAAATTCGCGCCAAATATAGTTGTGATCTCCTAAACATGGTTGTTGATTTTGGTAATCCCTGAGGTGATAGACGAAGTAAGCTATATAGTTGGTTTCTTAAAAATTAGTTTTATTTGGCACAATTATGAACACATGTATAATTTACCTGTTTTATGACTTTTCAGTAATTTAACATGATATTTAATTCAGGAATAATTAAAATTGTGTCTATCTAATTTGAACGCATGAACGTTCATTGATTAAAATGATCTCCAAGATTCCTAGTTATTTTTGTCGTCAAACGTAGTATGTACAAATATTATTCTAAATTTAGTAAACTTTGCAATATATTTAAAGCACAGTCTTCTCACGTTTGGCTAAGTAGATAATCGTCATAAAGCTACATAACCGTTACATTTCTCTTAAACGCAACTCTTCTGTAATCAATTCACATTTCATATGCCATTTACTTCGCGTCTCTTCGATAATCCAACCTTATAACTGCTATCAGTTAGATCCCTACCATTTCTATAAAAGTTCAACCCCATGCCATTATCCTAATTCACTCATCTCAAATCTAGAAAACATGCTGATTCTTGAACTTCCAGATGACATGTTGCATACAATACTTATTCTTCTTTTTCACAACGACTTCGGCGATTTGGTTAGGGTGACATCAACCAGCCATGTGTTAAGTGACTTGGCACATACGCATCCTTTTTACAAAAGCGTCGATTTCTTCTACCAATACATATCCTGGCACCGCCAGCGACCTACATAGGAGTTTAAGAACACTTGCATACAACACAATAATTCCTCCGCCTTTCTACTTAAAGGTATTTCTTAATTCGTCTACAATGGTTGGCGTGAGGTAGGAGAGGAAATGATAAGGAAAACCACGGAAAGTAGATGGGAAACCGGTGTATACTCATATTCCATGTTGATCCGGGTTATGTATGGTGCATCAGAGGTCGGGAAAAAAGGATTAGTGTTAACACGGGAATTTACACGCAAAACACATGCGAAGATTGTGGCACAAGATAGGAGGCCTTGGGTTAAGAAACCGTGTGATTATTTTCTGGAGAAGGAGGGCTAATATCGACGTCGGAAATGTACGGATATGTAAGTGTGGTATCATAAATAATTGGTGTTACTGATGGGTGGATGGGTGAAAGAGCCCATAAATGTGTGACGACTGCATCTGGACAATTGAAACACTGGCGTTTTGCGAGGTTGTTAAGTCTAGCTTTGCGGATTGGCCATATTTCTCTCCTTATGTAATTCACATTCTACTATCACAAGACTTATTTGAAGGATTGATCTTATTAATATTATCGTAAAAATTATTTTAAGGTACTTATTTTTAGTGGTATAAACGTTCATACTTCAGTTACATTGGTTCATATGAACTCTTATTTGTATGCTGAGGTGTCAAACATAACTAAAAGTGCTGTTTTTGCTACTCGTAATTGTTAGCACACTACTCTATAACTTTTAAATGTAATTACTGCTATTAATAAGTAGTTAATGTAGTGGTTTAATGTCAAATCCATAATAATAACCCTTACAATTTTACCTCTCTCTTCATTTATAAGAGATAATTAATATGGAATTAAATGTGTTACTGATAATGTCAAAACAACTTTAAATTTTAATGACATCCGATTGGTCATACACACATATTGGGCGGCATATACATATACCTTACCAGTATACCTTATTTTAGTATAAATAAGGTATGATATCTAGAAATTTTTGCAAAGTAAATCCTGTTTTACCCTCATCTTCTACTTTCGTTTGGGAATCATGCTTCTTTTACCATAACCACTCCAACTTGACGTCATAGAACGCCTCGCTAGGTCATAGCACATCGTTGACTTACTCTCCATTGGTTGCGTCCACAAATTAATGTATAACTACAATCGTTTACCAGAAGTTCTGAAGGTGGCAAACATAGACAACTTCATGTTCAATGCCGAATACGTTTTCATGGAAAGCACGGGCAAGTCTTTCTTCCAAAGGTAAACTAATTTGTTATATGACTTGCTAATTGATTGATATAACACTTATGATAAAAAAGCAAGCTAAATACTTTGCTAGGTGCCTAAACGCTGGAATTCCAACAGAATTCCTCATGGAAGGTGTACGTGTTACTTTTCTAGAATGTGATTGCGAGAAGGCCATACCCATTTTACAATGAGGCCTCACTTCATGTCCTTACAACGTACTGGCTACGGGAATGTGCCACCTAATGGTCGGCAAGTCTGACCAGGGCTCTGATATCTTAGAGACCTTGCGTTTGTGGGACGATATAGAGTTTGCGGCATGTGTTGGGCGTTGGATGGTGCACGCGGTCATGGATATGAGGGGGGGGGGGTTTCCCCTATGAGGCCTTATGTTGGGTTCTACAAAACCTTCAAGACGCCTCGATACCACATGCTCGAGTGTGAATGCGGATTTTATTTCAAGGGGGAATACGACTTTTAACACTGTTTCGCATGAAGCATCGCCAACAAGCTAATGATTATGTGGTAAAAAGTTCGGATCAGTATCGATCTTCCTATTATGTTCTATAGTACAATATCTGTGAACGTGCATTTTGTTCTCTTACAACTTCACAACCTAGGTCGTAAGTTTTTTGTTGTTCAAGCAACAACCCGCCCTTTCTGTATTAATGTCACCCTTTTTGTATTAATATCTAAGGATAATGTATGATGTCTTATAACTCATTTCTGCATTAAATGCCCAACCACATGTGTTAGAATTAAATGGCTAGAGTAGTTAAAGCCATTTACTATCTTCACCACCACATCTAACCACCTTAGTATCCATCTCGGCTATAAGTACAATGGGTGTTCAACTTTTTGTTTACCAACATAACTTTCTACTCATCTTATTCAATCGGATATACAATATGTTCTCCACACTTCCAGACGGTATAAACCGCGACATAATCGATCGCTTTGCCCGTTATGGATATACAGACCTCTTGATGTTGATGGGAGTCAATAAAACAACTAATCGCCTAGCTAATGAGAGAAGCATTCTGTGAATAGTCAACATAAAATCCTTCGTGGATAACACCGCCAGAGCTTCTATAAGAAATGATGCACCCCTCTTTTGTCAAAGGTTAGTAAAATGTATACCTATGTAATAAACGTACAAATCAGACATTCCTGCTATGCTTGGGATTTTACTGTAACTTGTCTCTCAATTATACATGTTGGAAGGTGTTTTCTTGCCAAGAACCCCACTACCTTATTGTTAGAGGGACTACACTCTTCATAGAGCTAGATCCGCAAAGAGAAATATTTTTGTTTGGTCAAGCCCCACAAGATTGTCCATACATCATATTTTCTCAAGGCATGAGTCAAATCTTGACTACGAACTAGGTAGAGGGTTTACAACGTCTAGAGAACTTGCGTTGGTGGGATGACTTACAACGCTCGAGTGACTTAGCAACACTCATACTAAAGGCTGGTACTAATTTGGGAACTCGAAAATTAGGAACGTTCCTCTCGTCCTACGGTTTTCCAAATCCACTGTGCGGTGGTTGTAGGTTTCGACCGGAGGGCGATCCCGACTGTGTGAGCTGTTGGATTTTATGTATCTCGTACACTCGCTCTTATGTCTTAACTTTCTAAATTATCAACATCCACTACGCTTAAATAAGTTTGTGTTGGGATAGTGTCCTGAAATCACACTTGTACTCACTCCTGATGATAGTTGTGTGTCGAGATCAGACATTCGTATAATACTGGGTGGTTGCAATGTTTTGCTAGAAGCCTCTTGCAGTCTGTAAGTTGTAGACTTACTACCAGTATTATATGATCCTATAGGGTCACACACCTAAGCAAACTGGAAGCTACGACATGGGAATGATCATTATGGTAATGATCATATTAATGTGCATTGGATGCGCATTATAATCGATATAATGGTGTTGTGTCGATCGACACAGCTTGTGTGTCGGTCGACACAGTTCGGAATTTCCGAAAGAGCTTTTCGGGTTGGGACTTAATTAAGTCTGGCCCGTTAAGCATGTTTAGGTCGAATAAAACTCGAGAGTTTCGACCTAAACAGTAAGCCGTCCACTTTTCTTGACAGAAACAGTAGACACACCAGAGAGATTCGAATCCCGTTGATCCGGCACTAGCATCCCGTTTCCAGCGAGCGTGCGTGTGTATCTGGTAGAGGCAAGGCATCTGCGTTGCTCCACTGATCTCGTTCACCATTCTCATTCCGCTGCCAGTCCAAAGGTAAGAACGAGGTTGGTTTAATTCAATATATCAAACCCTAGATCCTAGGAGATCCAACAGTTTGGCCATTTATCTTAAAGTTTTTTTCTCGTTTATTAAATGCACCTGCCTACTTATTTTTGACTATTTAGCATGGCAAAGTATGATAGCTAACAGTAGTTCCATACAAAATATAAATAACAATTCGACCATTATACAAAATTTCTTATGCACGTGCATAAAAAGGCTATGTGAACGTACATAACAATTATATGAATGTACATTTCAAAAGGCTCTAACATTCAAATGTAGCAATCACTAAAGGCATGCGATATGATAATCAAATCTTAACAGGTCAACGTGCTTAACATAGTTATGCACGACCACTCCAAAAGGCTCTGGCATTCATATGTAGCGATAATACAAAGGTAATGGTATTATAATAAAATCCTAAAAGGTGAACGTGCATAACAAATTTATGCACATACATACCAAAAACTGTGAACATTCCTATGTACTACAAACCGTCAAACCCACATCAGATAGGATTCTTGCAATTCGTCTTGTTGTGTCCGATTTGGCGGCATCTTCCAACATTTGTTCGGCGTCTTTCTCTTGGTTGTCATCGTACCCCCTACAAAGATATACAACCATTCTAGTCAAAGATTCTCATTCAACCTGTTTTAGAAATAAACTTAACAACTTACAAATAGTTCGAATGCGGATCTCTTCCTTTGTTTTGGCGGCCTCCTAGTGGGTCTCTTCGTAGCCGGTGGAATCAGATTAATATTTTTCATCTCCTCAAGTACATACTCATCGGCTTCCGCAGAATTTGGTACGGGTAGTACGCTCCCAGCATAAGCGCGTTTCCATGTTTATAACGCATAGTATTGGTGAACTAATGTGACTGGGCTGAGTTTTAGAATTTAGTTGCAGCAACTGTGTGACAGCAAGGAAGCTTCAGCTTATCGTAAACCTTGCACGTACATTCCCCACTATCTAAGGCTACATGACACCGTTAGTTTGTTTGGGATGTAACTTGCAGACTCCACCGTAAAGCTTGTGTTACAGAGCATTTATTAGCATCCTATGCCAACGTAACAAGCAATCGATCCACCTCCGGGGTCACTATCGACTTACTCTTTGCAGCCACATTTTGTCTGAGACAAAACCAACGCATCAGCATAGTGCTTATGAACTTCTAACCGTCGATGTAATCAGAAAATCATTCCCTTTGGGAAGAACATCATTCAAAGACTCGGCAATATTACTACTCATCAGATTGTACCTATCACCCTTTTCATGGACGCGTGTCTAGTGCTCAAACCCCATATCTTCTAACCATTTTGCACATTTACCACTGCATAAGCGTATCTCCTCAAAAGCCCCAAGGAAGTGTTTGCTCCTATATGCCCGAGCAGCATTTGACACTACTTACGACAATCCTTATGTCTTGAACTTTTTTCCTACATTCTGTTCCAGGTAGACAGTGCATGCTCCGTGGTTGGCCAGGGGGTAGACGTGCTTAACGGCGGTGTAAATCCCTGAATTACGATCAGAGACAATGAATAGATTACTCGAATTAGGCACAATCTCGGCCAAGTTGCGCATGAACCACTCCCAGGATTCATTGTTCTCACCATCAACAATGGCAAACACAAGGGGGAAAATCTGAAAGTTTCCATCTTGAAAACTCGCAGTCATCATGCATCCCATGTATTTACCCCAAAATTACGTCCCATCCACAACAATCACCTGTCGAACCCAAAGCAGACCTTCAATGCAAGCACCAAATGCAAATAACATATATTGAAACCTTTTCACACCATCTTCTTCATCACTGCACTGGAGATGGTACACCGTTCCTGGGCTTGCTTTTCTCATCAAATAGAGATACGCAGGAAGTAACTTGTAGCTGCCCTCTGCTGATCCGTTGATTGCCTTTATAGCAAGCTCCCATGCTCTCCATGCTTTCCAATACGACATAGTGACTGCCAACTCGTCCATCAACAATAGCGGCAAGTCTCTCGGCCGAAGTCCTACTCTCCCATTCCCAAAAATTTTCTTTATGTACTCAGCTATAACTCGTGTTGTTGCATCCTTGTTGTTCTCGGTTCTCGAATTAATATCGCAAGAGTGGTGCAATTCCACTTTCCTGATCTCAAAATGTGAAACTCCACCTGAATTAAATCACCAGCCGTCTGTCTTCAAAAGCTCCAAGAGAGATAAAAATAGATCTGTGTTGATGAAATGAGTTGTTCAATTTAACTCACAAATCATTTATTAAATTTCAATAAGTAAACCCAATGAACAACTAGGACTGGCAGGAAAATAAACTAATATAAAATACAGACATCAAATCATTTTTACTCCCTGCACACGCTATTATCAGCTCGTGATCCTCCACAACGCCAACACCACTCGAGCGTGATAAAGGAGGTGAGACACACACCAGGAGTAAAGTCGAGTTTCCATTGAATGTACATAAATAAAATGTCTTGTCCTATAATACCAATTTAAAAGTGCTAAATACGTAAATGCTAGTCACTGAAGTGTTAATCTTGCCAAAATCCCTTTTAGGTATTATTACTATATTGACATTGATTTTATTTTTCATATATTAAAATACCATTCATTTTTCTTATAAAAATTATCCTATAAACTGATTTACATAATTTAATCTTCATATAAATAAATTATTACAGTAAAAACAAATAATTAATGTAAAATTTCTTTCTAAACAAACAACTAATATAAAAATATTTATATAAATTTATCATTAAAACAAGAAAACAATACAATATATTAATTTTGTTGGATAACTTTTTAAATTTCGTTTGTAAAAGTAAGAAACTAATAAAAATAATTTTATAATCATTTAAATACAAACAAAAATATTATTTTTATGGTTAAATTATTTTTTTCTAAAAGCAAAAAAGCGAAAACATTTTTTTATTATGAAATTCTTTAAATAAGAAATTATAAATTATTTTTTCTTGCTATTTTTATTTTTTAATTTTGTTTTTCAAAAAAATAAACAATCACAAAAACAAATTATAAAAATAAATAATTCAAATAAGAAATTGATACAAAAGTTTTTTGTTGGTTATTTATTATTATTTTGATTTTGAAAACAAGAATGTAATACAAAAATAATAAAAATCATTTAATAAAAAATAATAGAAAACATTTTGTTGGTTATTTTTATTATTATATTGATTATGTAAAAACAATTAATACAAAAAATAAATCAATTAAATAAGAAATTAATTTTAAAAGTTTTTTGTTGGTTCTCTTTTTCAAAAGATATAATTTATTAAGTGAATATTAAATTACCAAAACGATACCTAAAAATAAGAAGAATATCACTCAACAATTTTTTGAATTAGCTAAATTCATTAAAATTTGTAATATTAAAATAAATTTGTTATAAAATACAAATCAACAATATTGGAAACAAATTTGCAATATTAGAAAAAATGTCGTAACATAGAAGGGCAATGCTAGTAAGTAATAAATTCAATTTTATTTGTTACGAAATTTAATAAATTTGTAACAATCTGCAAACACTAATTTTCATATTATTGAAAAAATAACCAAATAAATCTGGAAAATTGAAAAATCTGCAACACATTAATATCCATGCTATGTCAGCAAAAAAGCCATAAATCTGTAATATTAAAAAATAAATTTACGATACATTTAAAAATTTATAACACTGTGATGTTAGTATAGTAATTCTGATAAGCATTCTGGCGTATTACAAATTTATAAAAATCTATATATAAACCCACAACAAACGATAATAGTTTCATGGAGACTTAGTCAAAATCCGTCTTTACAAAAATTATGAAACAAATATTGCATATTAAGTTATAAAATCTTTTTGATTTATTAAGATGAGAATATAATATTTTTATAAATATAATATGTTTTTACTGATATAGAAAATACATAATAGTGGTATTCTTGTAATCTTTTGTTTTCTAATAAAAATTAATAAAATCATTTTGGTCCAAAATTTTGATCATAAAAGATTTAGTATTCAAATATTTTATAATAATTAACCTATTTTTTAGTGTCAGTATTTTTTTCCTAGTTTTTTTTTTACATGACCATTATCTCCACAAAAACTGATTTCGATGACTGCAAATGGCACCGTATCCAAATTTCTACACGAAGACATAAGTAAGTAGAAGGGTCTGAGGTAGCAAACACCATCCGGGTTCGACTCCAGACGGAAACAAAAATGCCTCCTCTGCTCACAATGCGGGCACTGGGCCTAAGGCCCAGGAAAAACCCTCACAGGTGAAGCTGACCTGCGGCCTGACTGGGCCCAGGAAGATTAGTCTGGACCTCGGTCTGGGACCCTCCCTGGATTATAAAAAAAAAAAAAAATAAAAAAAAAAGTAGAATTATATTTTTGGTTATATAATTCCATGAAAAACTGTGTCAGCATTTATATTTCTAATCGGTTTCTTTTTGTCAATAAAATCTTGAAGCCTAGTTGAGTAGCTTTGGGATTTGAAAACCGAAAAAGTAAGAGTAATTGTGTTAATTCGTTTAGTTAATTTTAAGAATTAGAATTTAGATTTCTTAATTCTTGATTATTTCATTTTTGTTTGAATAATCGTCCTATGTTATTTTTGCAAATGGACAGTGTGATGGAAAAGTCGTATTTTATTATATTTTGGACGTAAGTGGCTTTTGCTTTTTGCGAATGTCCGTGTCCGAATATTTCATCAGCCAGTGTGTGTCTCGAGTCTCTGGACATTTAGTGTTTGGTTCCTTATGAATGTCCTAAGATGGTAAATAACTTTTTTTTTTTTTTGTGTGCAAAGATATGTGAGAATCGAAACTCGCATTGTCAAAACTTGTAGAACTAATTTTTAGGTAACATAAGCTTCAATGTAAACAACACGAAAAGAGAGATCTGAAAAATATTTATTGATGAGAGATCGGAAAAAGAGTACAAGAAATAAAATATTAAGATGTTTACAGCTGAACCTTATGAAAGGCTGCCTACGTACCCTTAAGAAAGGGATCAAGCCATTCGTAGTTCTAAGTCTAGATGCTAGGGTCTTTCGAGATGATCTAAGTCGTAGGAAGTCCATCTCCTTATATAGCTACGGCAAGTCGGCTTCGGGAATCTTCGTCCGCAAGATATTTAGAAATCTTCCAATTATCGTTTGTTTCCCTTTCCGTTAAGATTTATATTTCCAGCTCGGATTTTCCTCTCCTATTTGGAAATATCTTCCTTTTCACTTATTCGAGTTTATCTTCTTACTTTGACGACTATCTTTCCCCGGCTTAATCTATTTTCCGAATGGGCCAAAAACGGATGGTCCGAGTCCGTTGGAGCGTAGATTTCTTGATTCGGCCCAAAGTCTCGGAAACACGAGTTTCGTACGTTGGCGCCCAAATTCGTATCTAACTTTATCCGAGGATTTTGGCTAAGAACGTATAAGTCGATATTTTCGAAGACGGATTGCGGCCAGTTGCGTATCCGAAAAAGGAGATATCGGCAAATGTTTGATCATACGTTCTAAGTGGAATATCTGTTCGGAATGTCTGAGAAGTAAATTCATCTCGGAAGTTCCCAAGGAATGTATTTAGCTCGGAACTTCCAAGAGAATGGATTGAGCTCGGGAAAAGAGGAAGGAGATGTTCGGATCCGAGCTAATTCAGCTCCGAAGTCTCTTGTTCGGATGTTTCGTCTATCCATAGTTTCTATCGAGAGATGTGTTTGTCCGATCGATCCGTTCGGATGTTTTGGTGAACATTTTTGTCCGCTTCGTATGAAATGTTATCCGTTTGGAGCTTGTCGTATAAAATGTTATTCATACGAAGCCATCGACATAAAATGCTTCGTATGAAATACTATCCACCTGGAGCTCTTCGTATAAAGTGTTATTCATACGAAGCCATCAACATGAAGCGCTTCGTAT